>CAIGRO010300716.1:0-19746 GCA_903798355.1 Fraxinus baroniana
AGTTGGTTGATGTCAATCTAATAGTTGAAAATAAGGGTTCAATCAAATCCTAACATAAACAAATAAGTAAACAGAATATTACATTTCATTTATATATATTATTTAACAATTTTAATTTCTTTTCTAACTATTAATTACCTTACTTTAAAAATATATGCACATCATTCATTCTGTATATAAAATGTGCAATGCACGTACTTATTACTAGTATATTATAAATATATGTTGAAGTCCAATGAGGATACTAACGCCTTTTCACATACTACAAACTTTTTAATAATAACTAGATAATTGTATTTACACCATAACTTTTTCGTTGTTCTATCATATTTTAATTGTAATGAAGGTCTCCAACTTTTGTTCATTATTGCAGTTTTGTATTAAACCTTTTTCACCATTTTTATTATCAACATTTTATAAATCTGTACATCTTGTCATTAATAACAATTTTCGTCCAAAAACTCCATTAGAAGAGTATAAAAAGAAATTTCCGTCTCATAGTTTTAAATAAGAAAAAAATACAACTAATGCAAAAGTTTGATAAAAATATTTACCCTAGTTTCAAAACCCTAACGGAATATTTGGACATAAATTGTCATGACTCATGATGGACAAGATGTGCTAATTAATTAAAGGTTAAATATAAGAAAGCTATTAAAAAAAAAAAAGTTTTAAGACATAAGTACAATAATAAGCAATGAAGGTCCTCAACCTTTATTCATTGTCATATTTGTCATCAATCTTTTTTGCCGCGTTCTTATCTTTAACCTTAAATTAATTAGCATATCTTATCATTGATGACAATTTTTATCCAAATATTATATTCAATCATGTTACATGTAGATCATTTTTTACATCTTTTATATTGTGTTATGTGCCAACACATCATTGAACAATTTTTAAAAAATGGCTTCCACCCACCACATTTTGAAAACATTGAGGATGTCATCCTCAATGTAAGAATGGTTTGAATGAAGGGCAAAAATTATGTCGAATTTTTGTATTATTTATTTTTCTTTTTGTTTATTTAAAAATATGGGGGTGCGGGTGGGGGGAGAAATAAGTCTTTTATATCCTCCTATTGGCTTATTAGATAAAAATCCCTTTTTTTTTATACACAAGTATCCACCTTACAGCGACTAAAAAAAAAAAAAAGTTTTAAGACATAAGTACAATAATAAGCAATGAAGGTCCTCAACCTTTATTCATTGTCATATTTGTCATCAATCTTTTTTGCCGCGTTCTTATCTTTAACCTTAAATTAATTAGCACATCTTATCATTGATGACAATTTTTATCCAAATATTATATTCAATCATGCTACATGTAGATCATTTTTTACATCTTTTATATTGTGTTATGTGCCAACACATCATTGAACAATTTTTAAAAAATGGCTTCCACCCACCACATTTTGAAAAACTCGAGATTACAGTCTCCTTACACTTGCTTTTGTTGGAACCTTTTCCGTTTTGGGAAAAATAATAATTTATTATGATGATTTAAGAAAATATTTTAAAAAGAAAGTAATTATTTTAGTTCTGAAAAAGGTAATTTTGTTGATTTATTCAGTAATTTTGTCTTGGTTTACCCTTTTCATAGTTTCCTTATAATATTTGAATTAATTGTTGGACAGTACAAGAGAATTGTTTACAAGCAACTTACAGGTGCTGCACTGTATGGTGCCTTTTCAACCATGCCCCCGCTGCAGGCGCCCCCCCAATAGGGAGCCGCCATGTGGCATTATGTCAACAAAATTGTCAACAAGTTCGGTACAAATAGATTAATTCGTGCCTTTTTGTGTCTTTTGCCGTTGATCAATGAAAAATGGCCAAGGGAATTCGGTAAAAAATCTCTGAAACTTTACCTGTCCACATAGCATCATTCTTAATTGTTTGCATCCTTAAAAACTTTATCAAACATATGCACGTTTACCTATTCAAAGCTATATATATAAGGATACTATAGGAGGAATCTGGATGATCTCCTACCCACGGTAGATATGAGTTTATTGTGCCAACAATTGAGGGGTATTGCCATATCAGCAAGTCAAGTTGTCATTGTCGACAATTTAACAAAAAAAAGTGGCAATGTCACGTTAACTGTGGATACATTTTATCTTGTCTATCGTGAGCAACAAAAGATTTCTGATAGAATGAATTCATTCAATCAAGGGACTAAATGACTAATGTTGGGGACATAGAATGAAGATTGATTTTGAGAATCATGAACTGACAAAATCTTGAAAAAGTTGTATGGATCAAGATATTGTTGAGAAGAGTTCAAACTATCCCGCTCAAGAAAGGCAAGCTCGCGAAGCTACACCTGAAGGAGCATATGCTAAAATAGGAGGAAAACATGGACTTTGCACAAGCCACAAGCAAATCATTCTTGTTTGAGCCCACCTCGTGAGTCGAGACTCAAGAGGGAAATTGAAATTTATTTCACCAAGGCGAGAACGTTAAAACTAGTTAAATCATGTTTTGTTACCAAATGAAAAAGGGATAAAAGGTGAAAACACTAGAGATATCATTGAGTATACAAATAGGATAATTACCAAGTAACATAAAATCAGATTAAAATAAAATAATCATCCCTTTCTCTAAATTGTTTTTGGTGAGCCAGAATTTCTTATAATTACTGCCTTTTAAAATTTTCTCAGCCTCTCTACCACACTTAAATCAAGAAAATTTAACTCTCTTATTCAAGAAAATCCAAGAAACCCTTTCTTCAATGGCAACCAAGATTCTATCTTTCCTATTCTCTCTCATTCTCATTCTCTCACTCTTCACTCACCCATCACAGTCTCTCCGATACCACCGTCGCCGCCACCATGACGGTCCCGATGACTCTTTATCACCTAGTGCTGTATCCTCTGCAGCTTCTCCATCAAGATCTCAACCCCCAATGTTACTTGCGTTCTTGTATTCCACCTTCTCCTTTGCGGCCTCTTCTTTTCCCTTGATCAATGTTAAACGGCCGACGTATAATTCTGTTGGAAAATACACTTTTCTAACAAATTATACCGCCGCCACGGCTGGCGGTGGCCAATGGGAGCTTTTGCAAGAGAGCGTCGGTGTTTCCGCCATGCACATGCAACTTTTGTACAATAACAAGGTGGTGATCTTCGACCGGACTGATTTCGGGCCCTCCAATCTCACTCTTCCCGCCGGAAAATGCCGATACAACGATGAGGCCATCAAAGAGGACTGCACTGCACACTCCCTTCTCTACGACATCGCTTCCAACACCTACCGTCCACTCATGGTGCAGACCGACGTCTGGTGCTCCTCCGGCGCTGTCATACCCGACGGAACCCTAGTCCAGACCGGCGGATACCTAGCCGGCGACCATAAAATACGGTTTTTCTCTCCATGGAATGATGATCAAAGTGACTGGAATGAACTGGAAGAGAATTTAACAATTCAAAGATGGTATGCTTCTGATCATATATTACCCGATGGAAATGTGATCATTGTTGGAGGCAGAAAGGCATTTAGCTATGAGTTTTTCCCCCAAGATTCAATCAAAAACAGCCAAAACAGTAGCGTTTTTTACTTCAATTTCTTAAAAGAAACTACTGATCCTAAAGAAGAGAACAATCTTTATCCATTCTTGTATCTTTTACCGGACGGAAATCTATTCGTTTTCGCAAATCAACGTTCTGTAATTTTAGATTACGTGAATAACAAGATTATTAAGGAGTTTCCGATGATAACCGGCGAGAAAAGGAGCTATCCGGCGACGGGGTCGTCGGTAATGTTACCAATACGTTTAACCGCCGCCGGCGGAGATGGGTCTCCGACGCCTTTGCCTGAGGTGGAGGTGTTGGTGTGCGGTGGTGCAAAGGGTGGCGCTTATGTTAAGGCTTTGAAGGGAATATACGTGGCAGCTTCAAAATCATGTGGGCGTTTGCGGGTCACGGACTCGGATCCTCAGTGGGTTATGGAAGATATGCCCATGCGCAGGGTCATGCCCGATTCGGTGCTTTTACCCACGGGTGATGTCATTATTCTGAATGGTGCTGGAAAGGGCACAGCCGGGTGGGAATGTGCGGTTGACCCAGTTTTGAACCCGATTCTCTACGTACCAACCGAACCTGACCCGAGTAAAAGATTCAGTATGCTCAACCCCACCACAATTCCTAGACTGTACCACTCAACTGCTACTTTACTTCCAGATGGAAGAATACTAGTGGGTGGCAATAACCCGCACATAACGTACAACTTCTCGGGCGTGAAGTACCCTACAGATTTGAGTTTAGAAGCTTTCTCCCCGCCTTATCTCGGCCAAGAATTCGGCCTCATCCGCCCGTCAATTCTATCGATTGAGGCTCCCGCACATAATGTAATATCCTACGGTGAGGAATTCTCCGTGACTTTCACGTTGGGGTTGTATCAGGCCGATGGAGAGTTCATGGTAACAATAGTTGCACCGTCATTCGCTACACACTCTTTTGGCATGAACCAAAGGCTGCTGGAGTTGTATATTGTAGGAGTACAACAGCTCTCCGAATTTGCTTACAAGGTGACTGTACATGCACCGCCAACACGGAATATTGCACCCCCGGGTTATTATATGCTGTTTGTGGTTCACCATGGAGTACCTGGCCATTGTGTCTGGATCAAAATGCAATGACATTGGATCTGATTTTTCGTTTTTTCTTTTTGTGAAAGTTTAGCTTTTCGTATATGATTTGATGTACATTTTTTGGAAAGAGTAGAGAATGGGAATTTTCGATGTCGTCCTAATTAAGTGACATTTTATGTTGTCAAAAAGAATTTGGCTCACATGAAAGAACATTACGTGCTAACTTTTTTTGGGAATAGTCTCTACATTTCGAATGTTAAAGTGAATGCTCGTGTAGTAAACTTCTCAGTTGAAGCCCTTCTTTTACAAAATCATAAGAAGCAATTTATTACGCTTCAGTAGAGGACACAACTACAAGCTTTCGGAATTGTATTTTCAAATTGCACATGTATTACACAAACTAGAAATATGAAAAGATGTAGATCTTATTTTGTCTAAATTACCTAAAAACTAAAATACGTGTAACCCTTCAGTTCTACAAGTTTGGAACTCCTTTTAAACTTTAAACCTAATTCTACTAAACCACTAAAACACATTCGCCATTACTTGGGAATCCAGTGTATTTCACTTGGATTTGACGTTTCACTCAGCATACTCATTTCAGGGAAAAACCTCTTGTCCCAGCTCAAAATCATAACAAGCAATTTATTACGCTTCAGTAGAGGACACAACTACAAGCTTCCGGAATTGTATTTTCAATTTACACATGTATTACACAAACTAGAAATATGAAAAGATGTAGATCTTATTTTGTCTAAATTACCTAAAAACTAAAATACGTGTAACCCTTCAGTTCTACAAGTTTGGAACTCCTTTTAAACTTTAAACCTAAAGCCATTACTTGGGAATCCAGTGTATTTCACTTGGATTTGACGTTTCACTCAGCATACTCATTTCAGGGAAAAACCTCTTGTCCCAGCTCAAAATCATAAGAAGCAATTTATTACGCTTCAGTAGAGGACACAACTACAAGCTTCCGGAATTGTATTTTCAATTTACACATGTATTACACAAACTAGAAATATGAAAAGATGTAGATATTATTTTGTCTAAATTACCTAAAAACTAAAATACGTGTAACCCTTTAGTTCTACAAGTTTGGAACTCCTTTTAAACTTTAAACCTAAGTCTACTAAACCACTAAAACACATTAGCCATTACTTGGGAATCCAGTGTATTTCACTTGGATTTGACGTTTCCACTCAACATACTCATTTCAGGGAAAAACCTCTTGTCCCGGCTCAATGACCGGGACAAGGACAGGGACACCAGTTGACGCCCCCCTATTGGGGGGGGGGGGGGCTATGGGGCACTAGCTTTATGTCCCGGTCATTGAGCCCCGGACATAAAGCATGGCCCCTCATTTCATGTACCATGTAAGGTCTAGAGCAAACTATAATGGACATTATTGCCAAACTGCATCGGTCTTCAAAGTTTGGTGATTGAATAGCTGAAAGATTAAAGTAACTTCCTGGAGGTATATATAGCATTTTCCATTGAAAATTTACTTGAATTTTATTGATATAAGAAGATTGGTTTAAGAATGAAGTGCTCTCTTCTCTATATCCTTCATTTTAAACTCAGACTTCCAGATTTATTTATTTTTATTTTTTTATCTCAACTTCTTTCTTTGCCATGACATGCTAAGAGCATGCCATTAACATAAAAGCATTAGGTGTTGGAATATTGTTCAAATTATAGTGAGGTGTGATTTGGAAGTAATCAACTATGTGTGAAATAATCCGAGGCCAAACGAAGCAAAAACCGAAAAACCAAAGTGAAAAAAAATTAAAATTACAAGGCTAAGCAGCCTTGGGTTTTCAAACTCGTGTCCAAAAACTTGTGCTGGGTGATCGCTTGATTTTATACTGTGCAATCGCCCAATTCAAAAAGAGACCGTTGTGGTTTTTAATTATCGCTACATTTTAGCAAGCTTCATGCCTTTTTGGCTTGATTTTGTACTATTTCGAGCATGATGGTTGATGTACTATATAAATGGATGGTTTCATGTTGGAAAATAAATCTTAAACATAAAATCAATTCATTTGTACCGAAATCAAAGATCAAATCAAGTTTTCTCATATGTTCTTCAAGTTCCTTTTCCTAGTTTGTTTTTCTTGATTCAAACTTGGATTAAGTTTTTTTTTACTCCTGCAAACTATTTACCCTTAAAAGCCTTCAAGCACTTATTCCGGTGGCGACAATTTCCTTTTAAGGATAGCGATTCATAATCGTGTTCAAACCTTTTATTTTGGTGGATTTTTGTTGCTGGTTTTATTATTCTTCATCAACTTTGTATTTACATTAGGTAAATAAAATTATTGCCCTATTTCTCTTTTACAAAAGAGACATGATTCAAAACCACTTATAAAATATAAGAATTCAATCTCTTATACCATTGTCTTGGAACTTGTTTCAAGTCATAAAATGATCTTCTTATCAAGTATACTTTCTACATTTAAATTTAATTTCAAAACCTTTTGACATGCTTATAAAAATGGTTTCATCTAGCTTTCCATTTAGAATAATAGTCTTAACGTCTAACTAATCCAACTCTCAATCATATTGGGCTATTAAAGCAAGTAATATTCTTGTAAAATGTATTTTACTACGGGGAAAAGAGTTTCATAACAATATATACCATCTCTTTGAGTAAAATATTTTGCTACCGTCTAAACTTTGCATCTTCTACCCTCTCGATCCATTTGTTTCCCCTTCTTTTATCTTGTAAATTCATTTACAGTCTATAACCTTTTTATCCTCGAGCTTAGTTATTATGACGTATGTCTTATTCTTATTTAAAGAGCCAATTTCATTTGCATTGCTACAAGCCACAGTTTTGCTTTTACAACTCGTTGCTTCTTTAAAAGTGCTTGGCTCAATACTTACAAAATCTTGAGATGTGTTTAATGACACAAAGTCATCATCCCTTAACCTATTGGAAGGAAACACTTTCCTTCTTTATTTATATCTAGTTTACCTTCACCATGGTGTGCATTGTTAGAATTTTATGAAACTTTAAATTTTAAGAATATAAAAACATAATTACTTAGCCCCCGTTTGGTGCACATTATTTTCAAGAGAATGCATTTTTTTAGTTGATGTGATGAGGAATATGTGGTTGAAAAAGAAAGAAAAGTTATTGATGTGATGGAAAATATTATTTTATTAAAGAATGTGTAGTTGAAAATGAGTAGAAGAATGAGAATGAAAATTTTAATGTGTACCAAACAGGAGTTTGTCATTGGACTAACAATTCATCAGAAGTTTGTTGGTCAGATCTCACAAAAGTTTTATGTAGTGGTTGAAAAAGAAAGAAAAGTTATTGATGTGAGGGAAAATATTATTTTATTAAAGAATGTGTAGTTGAAAATGAGTAGAAGAATAAAAAAAAAAAAAAAAAGAATGTGGCCCAAACAAGGGCTTAATTTCCAAAATCTTCAATTTTAAATCACCAAGAGAATTATTAATTACGGAACATACCTTAATTCATTGAAAATAATTCTTTATCACTAGATCTTGATTCCGAGATCAACTGCAATCTTTTCATGTTTGGATTCTTTACTTTTAATCTTGAGATTTGCCTTCTTTGATTCTTTAATTCTTGTTCTTGGTTTTGCTTCTTGATTATTAAATTCCTTCTTCTTGATTCTTGATAGTTGATCTTGATTCTTAATTGTAATTCTTGATTCTTGATCGTGGGTTTTGGATCTTTCTTTTCAATATGCTTTCACTTGTATTCTTATGTTGATGGAATGTCACGAAAAATGTGAAGAATACATATGAATTGAGGACCATAACTCTATATATAGTTTTCATATGTATTTTGTCTATCATGAAATGCAATTCTAAAGGAATCTAGTCTCTGCACATATAATTCGGCTCACACATTATTTAGACGCTCAAAACTCAATTACTTAATTATTTATTAGATCACTTTAATTTTGGACTTAAATTTCAGATTGCTTTTATACAAAATTAATTACATATTCGATCCCACATGATGAATTAAATATTTTCCCAACAATCTCTCACTTAGGCCACATATGATATTTTATAAATGTGTATAATCATATGAGTTCAATACTTTTACTATCATAACGAAAAGCATTTTCGAACAATCTCGTCCATTAATTATATCAATATAGGATCAAAGCAATTTTCATTACAAGTATCATAACTAAATTCTCAATTGTCATGTATATCAACACAATCAAATAGCATAGATTGTGGATGTGTAACATGAAAATTATATGTAATGTGATCCAAACATGCCAATTTTCAATGGTCATGCCTTATTTTTTTAATGAGATCAACCATTAACTTTAATTAGAGTAAAATTGAACCGAATACTCTATTTATGAAATAAACTGAATATCCATGGATAAAAATATATTTTTAAAACAAATAACATCCTAATACAAACTTCCACTAAACTAACATATCATTAAAAAATAAAACACCGATGTGAGCATATGCTCATGAAAGACCTTGGGTGACAGCTATTTAGTAAATGGATCCATGATTATGAATTTTGTCCTAATATGATTCATAGAAACCTAACCACTCTGAATTCTTTCCTTAATAACTAGAAACTTGATGTCTATAAACTTTGACATCGTCAGTTCCTATTGGAGTACAAGACTGTTATTGTCACATAATAACTTAAGTAGTCTTTCAATTCCATCCAAAATGAGCAGCCTAGAGATAAAATTTTACAGTCATATTCCATTATCTGAATCAAAGTATCCAATTGATCCAATTTCATGTATGTGATTATTTAATCCTTAATTCTCTATAGATACCGAATAATTGTTGACTGCTTTCCAAATATTAATCACAAAGTTACTTAAATATTAACTTAATATTCCAACAATGAATGATATATCCGAATATGTGCAAACATAAGCATACATTAAACTCCCAACTATTGAAGGACGAGGAATTTTCTGTATTTTCTTTTCTTTAAGTTTATCGTTAGGGCATTGATTGAAACTAAACTTGTCTCCCTTAGAAATAAGGATATCACTTGACTTACATACATGCATCCTAAATCTTTTAAGAACTAGGGATTTCAATAAATATCGTTCAACCCGATACTCGTGGGCCCGTCCAAATAGGACGTGGATTACCCGCCTAACAGAGTAAATGGGCCAAGTACGGAAAACATAGTCCATGCCCCACTACTCGCCTTGTTTAAAATTAATTTTAAATTTAAATTTTTTATCAAATAAAAATAATACATTTATTATTTTTTTTAAAGAGAATATACGTTATTTTTAACAAATTGAAAAAAAAAAGTAATTATATTTACTAACTAAAAATTTTAAAAAAATAAAAGCAAAAAATAGAGTAAATAAAAAGAAAAAATAAATGGGGGAGGACTCATCCTACCTTGTCCCGTACCGCTTTAATCGGGTATAAGAATGGGGTAAAGTGACAAAAATATCTCAATGAGATGAGTGGGAATTACCGACATGTCTCATACCTGCTCCATCGTCATCCCTATTAAGAACCTTATCGACATAGCTCTTTTGTGGAAAAAAAAAAACCTCGAAAACGATCTTGATGTATCTATATTCTTAGTACAGAATGGGAGTCACAAAAATATTTTATTTCAAAATTCCATAATAGAAATCTCTTAATTTTGCGCAATAAGCCTATATCATTGCAGGCAATATGTCATCGACATGTAATGCCAAAAAATTATGATTACTCTCACTGAACTTGTAATATACACAACCATCAATTGAATTTATCTCAAAATCAAATGAAATAATTATTTGATAAAATTTGTGATACCATTAACGAAAAGCTTACTTAAAGCCACTGATGGATTTCTTTAATTTGTAAATCATCTAACAAAGCTGAAGATCAAAATGTGTCACAAGTGACATAATAATCTTAAAAGAGTCTTTTATGGAAATTGGAAAGAAATTATTTTTAAAGTCAATGTCTTCCTTTTGAGTATAGTCATTTGCAACAAAACGGGTCTTATATCTCTCTACATCATCTTTCGAATCTCTCTTGGTTTTAAATATTCATTTAAAACCAATGATTTTCGTGTCTTTAGACAATGGGATGAGTTCCCAAACGCAATGGACTTTATCTCTTTATTCATGACATCAATCCATTCTTGAGAATTATTTATTTGCATGGCTTAATAATAATTGATTTATCAGATGCTCTTTCATCAATCCAATGACATCCTTATTTTTTGGAGAAAAAAGACAAAGTNTTTCTCTGGAACAATCTCTTGATTGTGTATAGAGGATTTTGTAATATTATATTGATCTGATATCGTTTCTTCAGCAAGATCTAGAATAAGAATTTGTCCATATTCTTGATCATTATCAAGTGCAACATAAGAGATATATACATATTCTTTTTCAAAGATAAAATCATCAACCTTAAAACCTTATCTCTCCCTGCAACTCTACATTCTCAAAGAATCAGACATGTTCCATTTTGAAAATTAACCTAATAATGGGATCTTTAATAAAATTTATCTCTTTAACAGTTACTTTACTTGGAACTTTATTGAGAATTTAAGTTACATTCTTTAGCATTTCTTCTTAGAGAGATTTTAGTATGGTGAACTAACTAATCATACTCCTTACCATGTCCTTAAGTATTATGTTTTGTCTCTCAATAACACCATTAATGTTAAGGGTCACTTACATGGTGTACTGTTGGACAAATCCACATTCTTCTAAGAATTTTAACAAAAGACCCTGGACATTTTTTTCTTGATCCGGCATATCCGCCCTAGTATTTACCACTACGGCTAGATCTAAAAATTTTATTCTTTTGCTAAGTTGATTCTCAACCCCAAGATCTTATGGCTTGAACATGTTCAATATTTGGGATTTCTCATATATGAGATATAGGTGGCCATATTTAGAAAAATTGTTCTTGATTAGTTCTAAGACGTTCAAAGTCCTATTGATACATAATATCCTTATGTTTGTTTGTTTTTCCTTAATGTAATTAACATAAAGTCTTAAAAATAAAGGGAATCAAGAATTCTTTATGACACAAAATTTTTCATTCTCTTTTGAAATATGTGGCTTAATCGCATGTGTCATAACGAAGTAAAATTCTCATTGGTTAATTTGTGTTTAGTACCACCTGAATTCACATGCAAGATTTCTTTATAAGAGGCAACCAATTAAGAAAATATAGGTTATCATAACTAGATAAAAAATTGGTACCCACAATATTTGAATTAATAAAAAGACAAAACTGACTTTCTCCACATGACAAGAGTAACTAAATTTGTCCAATATAGAAACAAAATCCAAATTTTATCTAAAAAAGGGTACCACAATCGTCTCTCTCATATCCAAATAATAAGTGCCTTTAATGATAACCCAAAAAGTTCCTAGCTTCAACTTTTATTGATTTGTCACCCTCTATATAGATGAATCTTTCAGCATCAATTGGCTTTTGGCTGTTTCGATAATCTCACATAGACACACTTATGTTAGTAGTGGTACCGATATTTATCCACCAAGTATATCTAAGTATTGAAAATAAATGAACCTCGAAACAAACTAAAGAGAGAAGTGTAGTTTTCGTTACGTGCCAAGCGTGGTATTTAGTACAATCTCTCTTTATGTATTCCAAATTTTCACAAAAACAACATCCAGATGACTAATCTTTTTCAAGTTTTTGCTATTTCTTTTGAGTTGAATCAGATCTAACTTACTTTTCCTTTAACTTGTCCTTAACTGTACTTACTAAATGCGTACTTTTAGTTCTCTCTTACTTTAGACTTTATTCTTTTTGCACATTATATGAAATGTGCTCATCAAGGGTCCACTTCCCCTTTTTGATAGTTGTAACTGGCCTTAAATTAGTCAAATTATGTAAGAATAAAAATCAAAACTAAATTCATGAGCAAGTCATCAAACAACTCGAGGTTTAATGCATTTAGTTTTGAAGTAAGATAAGTCATCTCCATGATACACTCCCATATGATTTCTTCAGCCTTATACTTTAGTGAAATTAAGTTTGCCAGAGGCGTACTAGTTTCGGCTTTTATAGCCTTTTGCAAAGCGTTTTTCAATTTCTTTAAGAAATTCCTTGGCAGTTACCTTTTAGGACACAACTTCACTAAATATAGCTGAAATTTTACGCTTCATGATCACAAGACTTATGTAGTTTGAAAGATTCCACTTATTCGAGTCCCCTTTTTATTAGTAGAATGCTTATCCATAAAAGTAGTGGGTTGTTCATTCCTTAACACAATATCTAGATTCATGTCGTCAAGAACGATACAAATGTTCTCTTTCCAGCCCTTAAACTATTATTCAAATATGAAAATTGAATTGATATTGGCAGATATTGCAAAAGTTGATGAAAGAGAGAACTTAAACCTAAATAACATGTTCAAATGAAAATTCATATTGGACGATCAATAATTCCAAATAATAGTGTGCCCCATCACAAGAGACCAAGCATAGCATTGATATTTAGTTTTTGGACAGAAATATCAACTTGTAAGTATACTGTTAGTGTAGTAATCAAATATTAAAAATAAATTCGGTCAAATATCAAGTCTACTTTTGGACCGACTCATTGTTCACATAATGAAAAACTTTACAATTGTCACATAGTTATTACTACAAATGTGCAAATAATTTGGCCAAATATTAATCTTCCTTTGGGCCATGAATATTAGCATGAATTACGTACACACATCTTTTCTAATATTCCAAATAAATTAATTTAGGTAAGAGAGGTTATTTTGGTAATATGTTGCTTCAACTAATCTATTTTAGAAAATTAATAATTTGAAATAAATATCAAGTTGGTAAATTTGAAATTGATTGCCCCCCTTTATATTTATATTTATTTTTCTCTCTTATAACAAAAAGAAAAAGAAAATGGGGACAGAAACAGGATATATCGCAAACTTAATCAAACGCAACTCCGTGATGACCTGATGTGGCATCGCAGTGCCGTGACTCTATAGCAATACCCAAAAAATCTAGAATTTTGATATTTAGGATTTGAAATTCACATCCCAAAATTTTGTAAAACCAACACATGAGTTTCAATCTTAAAATCTTTCTTCAGAATTTCGAAATTTATGTCTAAAATTCACATTCTAAATCAAAATATTCCAAAATTCAGTGTATGAATATCAACCATAAAATTCTTTCTTAAATCTCATTAGTTTAACATAGAGTGGCTATGATACCACTTGTTAGAATATTATGAAACTTTAAACCTTAAGAACTTGAAAATCTAATTACTCTATTACCAAGATCCTACATGTCAAATAACCGAGAGAATTATTAATTGTGGAACATACCTTAATTCATTGGAAATAATTCTTTATTACTGGATCTTAATTCCGGATCTTGAATCTTAAAGATCAACTGCAATCTTTTCATGTTTGGTTTCTTCACTTTTAATCTTGAATTTTGCCTTCTTTGATTATTTAATTCTTGTTCTTGGTTTTGCTTCTTGATCCATAGTCTTGATTCTTGAATTCATTCTTCTTGATTCTTGATAGTTGATCTTGATTGTAATTCTTAGTTTTTTTTTCTTGATCGTGAGTTATGGATCTTCCTCTTCAATATGTTTTCTCTTGTATTCTTATGTTGATGGGATGATATAAAGAATGAGAAGAATGGATATGAATTAGGGACCATAACCCTATATATAGTTTCCACATGTATTTCGCTCATTATGATATGAAATGTAAAGGAATCTCGTCTCTACACATATAACTTAGCTCATACTTTAGTTAGCTTTCTACAAAAGTCAGCAGCTAAAGCGTTAATCAAAATTCTATCCAATCTTTTGCTGACCCTGCCATTCATCCAGGTAAACTGAGACCCAAAAAAGCCAGTATCCTTTAAGCCACAGTCCAACATCATATCAAAAAAATCAATAGAACCACAATCTTGACGACTATGACCAGTATGCTCACTATAATGTGTGATGACATTAAAGTCATCCCAACAAGCCAAGAATCACCCATAGAGAGGAAAATGTGATGAAAACCCGCCCACAAGTCCCTCCTAACATAGGCTTGACAAGTAGCATAAATAGAGGTCAAGTAAATAAGTTATGCAAGTTTGGGATCCACAACTCTAACATGTATGAACTGGATATGATTAACAATAACAGTAACAGTAGTACCCACATTCCAGAGAACACGATATGATCATCAATAATAGTAACGGTAGTACCCTGATTCCAGAATACCCAAATCTTATTCGACTAATTCTAAACCTAGTGTCGAAATGTAGATAACAACGAACAAAATAAAACCTCATCTCCAAAACCATAGGCTCCAAAATAACCAAAATATAAACCTGATGAAGCTAAATAAGTTTTCTTCTGTGCCTACGAGTAGCTACACCTATGATGGCACTCATCTAGATGTACGTGAAGAGGTATCCTGCGACCGACTCCTAATCATCATCATGGGTAGTGAATTATCAATAACTTTTAAAAGTCACTTTTGACTTACTGGATATGTCCTACCAGCCCAGACTTGTCAAATCATCATAAGAAGATCTACGAAAAGGACCCTACTGATGAACTTCAACCTGAGGAAAGTCCATCTATTCCCCCTCTGGTTTCTCCTAATAGGTGTCCATTGCTCTCGAGGTACGATCATGACATCCTTACCCTTGCCCTTATCCTTAGCCGAAACTAGATAGGCTGCCAATATCCTCATATATTCTCTCTCTATCCATATTCTATTAGGGAGCTTACATTCTAAATCAACCTCAATACATACCCTCATCTCACTAAGTCATCGAAGATCAGAAGTGGCTTCGTCAATATGAAGAGGAAGCCCAATAGCTTTAGCTATAGCAAACAGAGCACTCTTGGCCCGAAAATGAATAGGAAACAAATAAAATGATACCCAAACAAGAGCAATATGAGCCTTATGCTGTGGACTAAAACTGTCGGTCCAATTAAAGACCTGCATAGGACAACCATCAATATACCAAGTTGGTTTGATGAATAATCGTGAATAATCATCCTCGTATGCCAAATGAATGATAATGTGTACGTCATCAATAAGGCCAATCTCATTATCACCAGTAAAGCTAAAATGTAAAAAAAATTCGCTTACCTTGATCGTAGAAGGTTTCGATGTACAAATTTACCA
The DNA here is from genome assembly GCA_903798355.1 of Fraxinus baroniana. NCBI lineage: Eukaryota > Viridiplantae > Streptophyta > Magnoliopsida > Lamiales > Oleaceae > Fraxinus > Fraxinus baroniana. Next base: position 15,734 of record CAIGRO010300716.1, read on the forward strand.
ACAAGTGTAAACTTGTAAGCTTCTGCCAAAAACTGTTCATCCAATTCATGTAAAAAGATAGCAAGCTCTTCATGATGGATGTATGGTTCCTTAGAAACCAAAATGTGATGTCAAGAATCCTCAGGTGCTCGAAGGACATGCGCAAATGATTTCCTCTAACTCCTTTCAGCCTGAGTAATAGTATGTCTACAATTAAGCGTTGCAGCATTAGATCATGGACCTGAGTCGTAGAATAAATCCCAGATGAAGGAGCAGATGGTCTAAATAAGCTTGGAGCATTGGAAATAGCAGCAATAGGGTGCGGGGGGATGTCACGCGCCGGAGGGTCGACGATGCGTATTGTGGCACGTGAGACATCCAACATGGATGAATCCAACCCACTTTGCTCATCTCGGGTTTGCTGAGTCCGAATCTGTGGTCCGTTAACCAATTTGGAGGCGGCATGATCAATTTTAAGTAGAACCTGTGCAGGTGGATCAAAGTTGATGTTTGTGGTAAATAGTTGACATTGATGGAGTTGTCTTGTGATGGGCAATCAACCGGTGAAGAGTTCTGATCACGGGGATGGCCGAAAGTGGATTTTTCGACAATTTTCAGATTTGTAGGTAGTGAACTTTAGGCATCAATTCTAGCCACAATAGTTGATGAAATTGGAAGGTGTTCAGAGGTAATTGAAGAGGAGATGAAGGGATGTCCATCGATATTAATGTTCGGTAGTTTTGGTGGTCATGGGTTGCAGGAAATTAGATGCATTTTGGGAGGTTCAAATGAATCTCAATTGTTTCTGTATATAAAGAAAATATTCAATTTGTATATAAACGAAGAGTGTTTCCCTGTCTGATTCTCTTTATTTACTTTAATTTATTTTTTACTCATTTTCAATCACGTATTTATACAATTAAATATTTTAAACGTAAACTCAATTTTTTCTTACTTATTTAACCATATATTTTCCGAAAAATACTATTCAAAACTATGTTTTATAAATTTTAGAGCTACCAAACAGGGGCTATATATTTCCGTGAAAGTCGGCAGACACATACCACTGGTTGTCACATGAATGCTAAAAATTTATATTTTTTAACATGACTAGTCAGAGGCACGTGCCTTGTATAGTTGGTTACATAATAACGTTGACTGATTTTTGATTATTTTTGGAGACGTCACTAATTAAATCTTATTTAGCAAAACTTTTTCAATAGAAAATCTTAAAGTTACAACGAAAAATAAACAAATAAAAAAAAGACAGTTAGAAACAAAAGGGGAAATTATTCATCATAAACAACCAATATAAATCAATTCAAATAAAAATTTTTTAAAAAAAAAACTTTAAAGTTAAAACGAAAAAAAAAAAAAAAAAAAAAAAAAAGTTAGAAACAAAAGGGAAAATTATTCATTATAAACAATCAATATAAATCAATTCAAATTTAAAAACACTTATACACTAACAAACTATCAAGATATTGTTGTTGCTTCTTTCTTCCTCAATTTTCTTGAATTACGAACCTTTAGAGGCCTTGCATATTACATTTTAGAGGGTGGGTAAAAAAAAATTAACGATTATGATTTTACATTTTATAATTTAAGATAATTTTTATATTTAAACTTAATCGACAATGTATTTATTATTATCACAATTTAAGTTTTTTTTTAAAATAAATAAATATTCATATCGTGAAATATTGAATCAAACGTTGTACGAAATATAAAGTTCGAAAAAAGGACAATGGAATGGGGTTGAGATTGAAAAGAAATATAAATAATCACGATTTTACGTTTCACAATTAATGTAAAATTATTTTTGATATTTAAAATTTATCGACCATATATATAGCCGCACTTCAACATTTTCCAACAAATTTTAAATCGCTTAAAATGCATATTTGTAACTTAAAATAATGAATAAAAAAATTGGCTTAATTGAAGATAAAAACTGAAGAAAAATGAAATTGAGAGAAATTAGTTTGAGTATAAGGGTCGAGGGTGGGTAGAAAAGGAAAATTAACGATTATGATTTTACGTTAAATAATTTAAAATTATTTTTATGTTTAAACTTAATCAACAATATATTTATTATTATCACATTTTAAGTTTTTTTTAAAAAAAATTTAAATCGATCCAAATGGATATTCATATCGTGAAATATCGAATCAAACAATTAGGAAAAATAAAGTTCGAAAAAAGGACATTGGAATGTGATTGAGAATTGAGATTGAAAAGAAACATAAACAATTATGACTTTATGCTTCACAATTAATGTAAAATTATTTTTGATATTTAAATTTTATCGACCATATATTTATCATGGTTGAATTTCAACATTTCCAACAATTTTTAAATCACTTAAAACGCATATTTGTAACTTAAAATACTGAATCAAACGTTTAAAAAAAACAACTTAGACGACTTAGCCAAGCTACAAAGCCAAAAAGTCATTCGGCTCGCGGCTTATGAATAATAATTGTGGAAGTCACTCTTTTATTTATGGTAGAGAGATATGTTGGTGCATAATGGGACCAAGCCACAGAGCAAAATAAAAACCCCTAAAAATAATATATATATATATATTTTTTTTCAAATCACCTCCTTCACACGGGGTAAAAAAACGAGTTTCATTCTATAAGGATTTTATAGTGATCACTCTTCCTTTACAAGTATCTCGACTCTTTGAGTTGGAATAGGGAAAAAAATGATGAAGATAGTTAATGTTCCCAATATATATGCATTTCTTCTTTTCTTCAGTTTGGTTATAAGTTATAACCCTACACTTGGTAGACATCAGAATTTGTATTGATGTCTACGAATGAGTTAGGGTCCGTTTGGTTGCAAGAATGAAAAATGGCTAGAAAGAAAACGAATTCTAGAGAAAATAATTGCCTATAATTTGTTTTTTCGGGAATTGTCAATTAGTTATGTTTGATTGGTATAATTTTTCACCAAAAAAATATTGAAATTTTGAATCTTTTAGTGTTCGTTTGACTTTATTTTCCATGAAAATTGTCCATGAAAAGAAAAAATATATATACAATTGGAAATAGAATTTATTTCCATTGCCAAAAAAAAAAGGTGGAGAATCATTTTCCCACCAAAGTGGTGGAAAAGTGGATTCAATGAAAAGTTGGAAAAAGGGGGGGGGGGGGGGGGGNGAGGGGGACCAATTGCCAAGAAAAAAATATTGACTATCAAACAAGGCAAAAGTTGGAACTTCCATGGAAAATATGTAACATCAAACAGGGCCTTAGTGTACTTACTAGAAAAATATATTTCAAGTCCCATAAAGATATACTTGCTTTCCTTTTTCATTATTCTCAAATTATATATCACTTTTCTTGTTAAAAATATTGATAAGTGTATTTCTTACACTTATTAGGGGTATAAAATATCAATATTTGATAATTTTTTTGACAAAATATATCCTAAATTGTTGTATTTTATGTAATATAGATAAAACTCAATGGTTGAATGAAAAACTAAAAGAAAGAAGCGAAAATAGGTGAAAAATGACAAAATCCAAAGTTTGATGACCAAATTATAAATATTCAATAGTTGATTCGAACACGAAAAGATACTTTGAAGATTTCTAGGAGACAATTGGGTAAACTTAGAACTCAAAAATTAAAAAAAATATACGTCTAACAAAGTTGTAGTCATTTAAATTATCTTTCTAATTCACTTTGAATTGCCTCAATTCAATATCCGGAGAGAAAATTATGGTCAAAATACTGTTTGTTGTGCAGAGACAAAAAAAAAAAAATAAATAAATAAAATCCGCATACGAAGAAAACTTTCCTTATTCGATTGAAAATCTTTTGAAAAACAATTTGAACGTGATTTTCAACCAAATTTCTACGTCTACAAATACTATTAGCAGAATATATATTGGAGACCTCTCATATACATCTCATACTCCAATATTCATCAATTATTATCATCAAAGGAGGAAAATTCATATTTTTTTTGTGAAAAAAATGAAGGAGACTTGTAAGAATTCAATCAAGTGAAGATTCAAACTT
>CAIGRO010300720.1:0-12546 GCA_903798355.1 Fraxinus baroniana
AAAAAAAAAAAAAGATAAGAGAAAATTACATGGCCTCGAACTGGTTCATGCAAATTTTAGCAAAACTTTGTTATTAGAGTATCATGAATCAACATATTTTACACCCAGCAAATTAAAATAACCAGAAGCGAAATGCCAAAATCTGACCCAACAAAAATAATTTTGAACAGCAAGCACAGACCATGAAGAATATAGCAAGCAAAGAACTAGACGGAAATCTGATTGAAATCGGCCGTAGAAAACCCGCAGATCTGGCAGGGGGAGCTGTAAGAAATTTTTGATTTTCTTCTTTATAAGAGAGGAACGGATTATTAGAAGAGAGGGGAATGAGGAAGAGAAATATTCATTTCCCGTGTTTTGGAAAAATGAACGTGTTTTCTCTTCAATTTTCTCAAAGCGTGCAAAACCACATTTTGTGTTTTCAATGTTAATTTTTTTTTCCATTTTCAAAAACGCATTTTTAAAAATACAAAAGACATTGCGTTTTCACTATTTTTCAAAATTGAAAAAAGAAAATGGCTTGAAAAGAATAGACCCTGATCTTTCTTGAGTCTTCCACTCAGAATTTCGTCCTTCACTGATTTAACATATGGGATTTGACATGGAAAAAATTGAAGTTGGAATTCAATTGCAACAACCGTGTTCAACTATTCAAATAAAAGGACTAAAAATCGAAAACAAGAAATGGGTGGAGGTATTAATCCATACCTAGGTTCTGTTTTCGCCAAATTTGACACAAGAAATGGTTTTTGTTGCCTTGAATTTTTCGATCTAGAAGAAGACTTCTTCAAAGAAAGCAGATGTAAGAAAAATGGAGAAGAACCATGGGGCAAATGTCTGGAGTTAGAGAGTTGGCAATTGTTGAGAAGAAATTTTATTTGCATCCATCTCCTCGAACATCAACACCTAGAGATTTTCAGCCACAATGTCTGCCAACTTTCCGGTGACTTCTCCCTGTATTTTGAGTTCTTTTTCTTGATGCCATCACCATAGCAGCCATTAAAGTTAAAGATAAAAAACATAGACGAAGATGGAAATCCCGGTGGTGTTGCGGTGATATCGATAGTGGTGTCGACAGTGAGTGGCGACGGGTGACTTTCAGGGTGGGGTTGGGAAAAGGGGTGGGGTTTGCGAAGGAGACAATCAGACAACCCTTTTTTTATTTTTCCTTTCTTCCTTTTTATTTAATATTTTAATTATTTAAATGGAAATATTGCAAAGTTACAATTTTGTCCTTTGTATATTTGGTCAAAATTATTTTACGGAGCCAACTAACGGTAAAACTACTAGAAATCATCAATTTGGATTTCAAGTGCAAATTTCTAAAAGGTTTTGTACCGTGTGGTACAAATGAAAGATTGGGGCAAAGTCTGCTACTAAATTAAATGTTTGATACCGTAATTGCAATTTTCAAATGAAAGTTTGCTACTAACCTTCATGGTAACTTTCATTATTCTTTTCAAATGCTCGTTCCAAAAACACGGATATATAGTTTCAGTATATTCAAGATTTATAACTTTCTACAACTATATGTAAATCTATAAATGCAAAACCCTCACTGTACAACCGATTATTCATTCAAATGCTCGTTCTAGATATACATATATATTTTCATTATATTGACCATCACAACTTTCATTAGAGATCTTTTTATTTATTGTTGTATTATATTGTGTAATGTATACCATAGATACTCTTGATGCATACCACTGTAACTCTTCAAGGAAATTATGTGGATATAAAAATTTTAGTATCATGAATCTTTATTTGTGCCAAAATTGCAGTGGAACTTTGAAAAGCTTAGGAACTAAATTACAATTTAAGAAAGTTGCATGTTTGTGATTTTCAAACTTTAAGATTTAGAGGTATCTTTAGAATTTTCAGAAGTTCAAGGACCAAACTCAAATCATGTGAACTATAGGGATTAAGTGCAAATTCAAGAAATTATTATGAAAAGAGGTTATTTTAGCCAAACATTGTTTCTGGGGTTTAAATTATGTAGATGAATATATTTGGTTCGCTTTGGAAATTTTTTGTGGACTGTTTATGAATTTTTGGAATTTTAGACTTTGCTTGAGTCAACTAAAGTTTTTTCAAACTTCCAAGTTATTGATTTGATGTAGAAAAAATTAAGGATTCTAATGGTACCAATCTCGTGATTTTTCGAACACGGGAAGATGGTTAAATGATTGTTTTCAATTTGAAGGACGCTTAAGTTTTCGAGTTCTACCATTTTTGGATAGTATTGAGGACTGTTTGGAAGCCTATATTGGTCACTACTCAGCTAAATTAAATTTATGTCTACCGATATATACTAATTTCTATTATGAAAAAAGAGAAATAGAAGCCAATAGACTTATATGTATTATAATGAGAACTAAAATTCTATATTTATAGGGAAGGATTATAAATGCAATGGTAATAATTTCTAGAGTTGCAGGGATACAATTATCATTTACTAATAAACTTACCATTTTACAACACTCTTCTTTGTAAAACACATTACAAAATATATGCTTCATTAAAACTTTGTTTGATAAAAATATAATGGGATAAAAAAATCAAATGAAGTAAAAAGAGTACAGTTATTTTGGAGTATTAAAGATAAATGTCACCTCATTAAAATCTTGTTAGAAAAACTGAGTGGGTCAAAGAGAAACTTCATCTGTATATCCTACTAAAGCAAATCTCAACTTTTGAGAATAAAATAATCTCAAATCAATAGTACCATTTACGTAACGAAAAATATGTTTAACAACATTCCAATGTCTTTGTNTGCCACCTCATTAAAATCTTGTTAGAAAAACTGAGTGGGTCAAAGAGAAACTTCATCTGTATATCCTACTAAAGCAAATCTCAACTTTTGAGAATAAAATAATCTCAAATCAATAGTATCCTTTAGGTAATGAAAAAATATTTTAACACAATTCCAATGTCTTTGTGTTGGTGTCGAGCTGTATCTTACAACGAGATTTGTAGAAAAAACTATATCGAGTCGAGTACAGTTTATAAGATAAGTTAATACTCCAGTTGTACTAGGACATGGTACTTCATGACCAATAACCTTTTCTCCATCTTCAAGTGGATGAAAATCATTTTTTTTTCCACATTAAGTGATCGAACAACCATATGTGATACCATGGATGTGTATTATCCATATAAAGGTGTTTTAAGACTTTTTCTATATATGTAGATTGATGAACAAATAATTATTCTCGAAAATGTTCAATCTCGACCCGAGACAGAATTTGGTTTCCCCAAATATTTTATCTCAAATTCATTTTCAAATAATTTACAATTTTGTTGAACTTTTTAGAAGATCCAATTAAATTTAATATTAAAAAATTAGTCGTTATTGTTGACTTTTATTAGACGAGTGAGACTCAATAACGGTTATATTTTCAATTTTAATTGGATTTTATGTTTGGCCAAACATGCTCTAAATCATCAACATAAACTGCCACAATTGCAGATCTAATATTTTTTTTTTTATGAAAACACATGGATGGACATAGTTATTTTTATAGCATTCTTTCAACAAATATTCATTAAGCCAATTATATCACATGCGTCCAGATTGTTTCAATCCATATAACGTTCTTTACAATTTAATTGAGAACATGGTTCTCGGGCGTATCACACACACACACACACACACACACACACACACACACACACACACACACACACACANAAATATTCATTAAGCCAATTATATCACATGCGTCCAGATTGTTTCAATCCATATAATGATCTTTACAATTTAATTGAGAACATGGTTCTCGGGCGTATTACACACACACACACACACACACACACACACACATATATATATACATATATGTCACTATCAAGTGAACCATACAAATAAGGCGCATATCAAGCTTTTGTGACACAATCAAACTAATTAAGAATCTAAAAGTGATGGTATTCATTACGGGAGAGTATGTTTCATTATAATCAATTTCTGGTCTTGTAATTTCATTATTTTCATTTCTCTTTCGTACAAAAGTCCATTTGTATCTAGCAGGATTACATTTTTAGGTGTTCGAACAATAAGTCTAAAATATTGTCTATAATAACATTATTTTGTTCCCATAATTTATGAGATAACATATAATTTATTGAAATCTCATTATTTATGAACACTTGTGATTTTTCGGGAACCATATTTTTAATATTTGATTGATCAATATTTTCTAATGTATCTTCTTTTGTTCATTTTTTCTTGTACTTTTTTTTCGAGGTACAGAGTCTTTTGAACCAATTAGTCGACCACACTTCTGGCGTATATGAGATTCATTTGTTACAATAAAATGTTCTGAATGGACATCTATTTTTGTTGGAATATCTTCTACTTGTATATATGGCTTTATCACTTTTCTTGTATCAACAAATACATTTGGTAATTTATTTACGACTCTTTGTAAATGAATAGATTTCTCAATATCTTGCTCACATTGATTGTTGCAGGAATCAAAGTGAGATAGAGTTATTTCATTCCAATAAATTTTATCTAATTTTTCAAGATGTACTTTTTCCCCTCCCAAACTTGGGAAAGTTATTTCGTCAAAATGACAATTTGTAAAACGTACAGTAAATAAATTACTCATTAAATGTTCAAGATACCTAATGATAGATAGTGAATCAAAACCCACATAAATCCCAAGTTTTTGTTGGGGACTCATTTTAGTGCGTTGTGTGGGTAAAATAGGGACTTGAACAGAACAACCGAAAACCCGCAAGTGAGATTGGTCTGATATGAACCAATGTCATATTATGTAATATGGCATGACCCCGAATAGAAACTGTGAGTTTTGTTTTCATAAGTAATAATCTGGCAATAAGTTGTAGATATTTAATAAATGACTCCGCTAAACCATTTTGTATATGGACATATGCAACCGATTATTCAATAACAATCACAATTGACATACAATAATCATCGAATGTTTGTGATAAAATGATTCCGCTAGACCATTTTGTGTGTGGACATGCGCAATCGAATGTTCAACAACAATCCCAATTGACATGCAATATTTATCGAATGCTTGTGATCTAAATTCACCAGCATTGTCAAAACAAATAGTCTTGATTGAGTAATCGAGGAATTGCGCTCATAAATTTAGGATTTGAGCAAGTAGTCTAGCAAAACTTATATTCATAGTGAAAAGTAGGCAAACTTGTGAACAATTAGTAGAAGAATCAATACATACCCTAAAATAACAAAATTGTTCAAATGGTGGGTGTATTGACCCGCCTGTATTTTCATGAATTATTTCCCGAAAAGTTGGAGATTCATTATCGACATTTGTAATCGAATGTCTAATGACTAACTTACCTTGCTAGCAAGGTACACATGGATAATCATTAGGTGAAAGAATCTTTTGATTCATTTTTTTTTAAAAATCCTACATAGTTTAAAACTATTCTCTCAAACACTAATTCATGTAAATGTAGGAAAAAAAATAATAGAAGAAGATTATTGCAAAACAAGAGTGAATTTTTCCAAGTTAAAGAAATATTTCAAGCAAAGAGTTTTTCTTCACATTTTCCATGTCTAACAAGATAAACAATCGACAAAAACTTAACACGAGTTCATTGTCTAGTGAATTTTGTCATATTCCATGTTAATCTTGAAATGGAAATATCCACGATAAGAATGGTCCTTTTGAACAAGAGGATTCACAATTAGATCTCGAGAGTAACGATGTATTAACCAAATGCCACTATAATGATTTAGGTTCAACAATTAGGCTATTTTACAAACAAAAATAGCAAAAAATTGAAACAGTAAAGTAAAAATTAAACATGGAGATTTTTTGCTCTAAGATAGAGGTTCATAGCCAAGCTCATAATCCCCCTTTTGAGCTTTTATCACTAGAAGATGCCACTACATTTATAGGAGCTAAATTATTTAAAGTTACAACTTCAGGGAACCAAACTTAGAAATCACTCAAGATTACAGTATTCCTCTCTCGTATATAAAACCATTCACTCAAGAATGGTGAAACCACAACCCTAACCATTTAAACATGTCACTCAAGAATCTAAACCCAGTAACAGATTTAGTAGATGAAGTATCTTCAAAAATCAAAAGGAAGATGAACTTTTCAGAGGAAAAACAAGAGATTCCCAAAAGTCAAAACCGAAGGAATAAAAATAGAGGCCAAACCGTATGTGTTATTAATCAGAAGAACCTAAAAAACAGACATCTTTTGGAAACAACTATAAGGTCAGCCAATCCAACGGTGCAGAAGGTGACACTGGGCAACGTCCCATGAATTCAGCCCACTAACAAAAAGAGTGAGTTGCAAACAAGATTTTCAACCAATTTTAGCAAACTAAATTTTGAACATGTTTTGGCTCAATTCATTTCAACAATCAATGGTCAATGATCCAGTTAGCATACACATTACTCTAGTCAACAGTCAACATTGTAACATATTTCAACAATCTCCACATTGGCACAATAGTTCCATTTCTATAGTGGTTTCTCCAAGACATGACATCATTTGCTTCTTACTTGATACACAAACCAGCAAGCATTAAAATTGAGTTGGGCCAAACAACCCAAAAACTTGTTTAAAGGCAACATCTTTGTACCTACATGAGTAGGGTCAAAATGAGATGATTTTTTTTTTTTTTCCCAATTTTCACAACTCCTTGTGAAATCACATTCATAATAAAATGAAATCTAATATCAACATGTTTAGATCTATTATATAACATGGGATCTTTACTTAAATATATAGCAAACTGGGTGTTAAAATGAAAAACTTCTTCATAAATAGAATTAAAATCATATGATAGGTCTTTCAACCAAATTCCTTCTTTTATAGCATCTGTAGCAATTATATATTCTACCTCAGTAGATGATAAGGGAACAATTATATTCTACCTCATTAGACGATAAGGTAACAATTCTTTGAAGCTGAGATTTTCATCTTATACAAAAATTACACAAATTATACATCAATATAGCCTCTAAGAACAATGCACTTAGATTGTTTTCTAAACTAAATTCCTAAATCAGAAGTTTCCTTGATATATCTAAGAAGCCATTTCATAACTTCACAATGTACCTTAACAGGATTAGACATATATCTACTATGCACACTTATAGAATATGTCAAATCAGATCTTGATTAGACCATTAAGTACATCACAGCCCTAACTGCATTAGAGTGCAATGCTCTTGCCATTCTATCAATTTCGCCATTTGATTTAGGACATTGATCATTTGAAATTTTGAAATGATTTGCTAAAGGCAAACTAACAATTTTTGAATTAGACATAACAAACCTCTCTAATAGTTTCATCATGTAAGATTCTAACATATACTTAATATGCATTTCTTTCTATTTCTTTAAATTCCAATACTAAGAGTTTTCCTAATCCTTCATCGCAATTGAGATTTTAACTTGTATTTCATTAATTTTATTTCTTTTATGTCATGACTAGACAATAGCATGTCATCAACATAAAGAAGTAAATAAAGTGAATCTTTTCTACCATTTCCTTAACAATAAAGACATGTATCAAAATCAATTCTCTTAAAACTATGTCCAAGTACAAAAGTATCAAGTCTCTTAAAACCATTGTCTTGGGACTCGTTTGAAGCTATAAAGAGCTTTTTTAAGAAGGCATATCAAATCGATTTCTTATTGATTTCAAAATCTTTTGATTGTTTCATGTAAATAGTTTTGTCAAGATCTTCATTTAAAAAGGCTGTTTTAACATCCAACTGACTCAATTTCCAATTAAACTATGAGGCTAAAGCTATGATAACTCTGATAGTTGTAAAAAATTCATCGCAATCAATCCCCTTTTTTTTGGGTAAAACATTTTTGTCACAAGTCTAGCTTTGTATCTAATCTCATTTTCATCCCTTTCACCTCTTTTAAGTTTATAAATTCATTTACAGTTAACCAACCTTTTACCCATTGATTTTCAGTTAGAACTAACGTTTTATTCTTTTTAAGAGATTGCATTTCATCTCGCATTGTTGCAAGCCAATGCCTAGACTCTTTACTACTCACAACTTCCTCAAAAGAATCAAGTTCATTTTCAATTGGGCTTTGAAAAGTTAAGAGTGAAAATCTTCGTCGAACCTAGCAGGAGGTCTTATTTATCTTATTTGCCTATCTCAATCAAGTTAATAATCATTTAAAAGTTGATTTGTTTTCAAATCATTTTCATTATGAGATTCACCAACTAAAGCTCCATCATTTGGAGTTTCATCATTTCCAACATTAATATCAACTTTAGTCTAATGATGAAACTAATCAGTTTCAGTGTGCTCCACGTCAATTTCAATCCCCATTTCTCCATTTTTAGTTTGATTTGAAGGTGTAGGTATCTTCTCAATGTTAAGAAATGGAAGATCATACTCATTAAAGACTACATTTCTACTTATTATGATCTTAAAGTTTTTAGATTCCCTAACTCATAGTCTATACCATTTCACCATAACCTAGAAAATACATTTTAGATATCTAGTCTCTAATTTTCCTTCATAATGATGTGCAAAAGCTACATATCAAAAGACTTTCAGGTCACTAACCATAGATTTTCCACTCCATTTTTATTCGAGAGTTTTATAGTGTATAGCACTTGCAGGGCTCCTATTTGTCAGATAACCAGTACTTTTTGTAGCCTCATCCCAAAATAATTTTGGTAGTCCAAAACTCAAAAGCACACTTCTTACTTTTTTAAGAATAGTTATGTTCTTTTTTTTTTTTTTTTTCAGTTAGATCATTTTGTTGTGGAGTGTGTGTGTGTGTGTGTCATAGTTCTGTGTCTCATCGTGCAAGACACTTTGCACAATTCATCAAATTCAAAGCTATAGAATTCTGAACCATCATTATTTCTTAATTTTTTAATTTGTTTATCAGTTTGATTTTTAATTAAAGTTTTCCATTGTTTTGAGAACGTTGGAAGTATCAAACTTTAACCAATTTTTTTCTAGAAAAGTCACCAATGATTAAAATGAAGTATTTAAAACCAGCATAAGTTGACATAGTAGCTAGTCCCTAAAGATTAATATGCAAATATTCAAGTACAGACACAGATTTATGCATTTCAGGCAAATATGGTAATTTATTATGCTTTCCAAAAATGCATTAATCACAAAAACTGAGTCTTTCAACATTATCCTTTTCAAAGGCACATTATTTTCTTAAGATTTGTAATCATTTGTTTCTAATATGATTCAACATCTTGTGCCATATTTGACACTTGTCATTTTGAACAGAGATTGTTGCTAAAGTGAAATAGAAAGTATTTTACTTTTCAAAATGTATAGGCCATGTCTCTTGGGAGCTTCAGTCTGAGTCAAGAAACCATTCTTACCTAGATTGACAATTTACAGCTACATAAACTTAATCAGCATTAGCCACTTCTTTGTAGGCTGAAGTTGCTCCTCCATCAATTTTAGAGTTATTCTTCATACCACTAGGTCTTTTGGGATAATCCTTAATAAAATCACATTCTTGACAGTAAAAGCAATTTTTCCCTTTAGCTTTAGCTTTAGCTTTATCTTTACCTTTCATTTTATTTTTGTATATTCCCTTCTTCTTGTATCTAATCTTCATATTAGAATGACCATTTTTGGGATTAAATTAGGATTTAACCATCAGGTTTTCCTCACTAACAAATTCCTTACCCTTAGGTTTCAACACTAACTCCTTACATCTTAAGGCACTAATAATAACATTAGTAGTTAGAGTTTCTCTATCATATTTGATTACATTTTTAACATCTTTATATGCATCACCAATTGAATTTAGTAAAATCATAGCCTACTAATCTTTTGAGATTTTTTCACCAGAGTAGGCAAAGTCATGGGATAATATGTTTTATCTATCAATATTGACCTCAAGATCAAGTGAGGCATCCAATTTGAAACCAAAGAATTGTTTAAGAAGATATACTTTATTGGGAATGATTTTATTCATATATGTATCTTCTAATTTTTTTCCACAATTCAACAACAGTATTTGTTTCACCAATTTCTCTTGCATATTATCAAACAAATGTAGAAAAAATGAACTCCATGAAGTTTTATTAAGTTCATTTATTTTACTTTCGTCAAGATTATCTAGCCATTACTAATCAATGGCCTTAGCTCATTTTTGTTGAAGTAAAATAGTCCTCATTTTCTGACACAAAAGACAAAAGTCTCATTTACCATTAAAAAAATCTTGTTCAAAATTTGAAGAATTCATACTTTGAGAAAATTTGAAATAGTGAATGCAAGATTACATAAAACTTCCAGTAATTTACAACTTGATACAATACAGTTATCAACACACAAGAGAACAACTGAATAAACAATTACAAAATTTTAAAGAAATGAAACAGAGAAAGTTCACAAGATGACCAATAGTTATATCATAGTGATTTTATCACAATAGTACAATCTCGGCAAGTATTATTTCATAAAAACATATACATGTATGTAAACAATATTCCACAAGAACAACGTATGTACAAGATTTAATCTCAATCTTGACTTAAGTCAAGGCAACCCTTATATTTCAACCAACTCGAAAGGTTTTTGGATGTAAAAATTGTCAAGAGAGTCACGGATCTCATTTACAAAAACCTCGAGGAATAATAAAACTATCTATACAGTAAACCATAAAAAATAACGAACTTATTAGATCCCTTTATTAGGGCTTCAAAAAAAACAATCGACTGTGAATCAACCATTTAAAGTTTCAAATCTATAGTAGTTGGAGCCAAGAACCACCATCTGACTACTATGATACCACTGTTATGATTTAGGTTCAACGATTAGGAAATTTTACAAACAAAAATAGAAGAAAATTAAAATGGTAGAATAAAAATTGAACACCGAGATTTTCGCCCTAAAGTAAGAGGTTCATAGCCAAGTTCTTAATCTCCTTTTGAGTTTCTATCACTAGAAGAAACCATTACATTAGCCAGAGCCAAATCTCCAAAGTTACAACTTCAAGGAACAAAACTCAAAAATCACTCAAGATTACCTCCCACATATCAAACCATTCACTCAAGAATAGTGAAATCACTGATAAGTGTATTTTATACACTTATTTGGGCTCCAAAATATTGATATTTCGTAATTCTTTTAAGGAAATTATAGTCTAATTTACTGTATAATGTGTTATTAGGTGAAACTCAATGAATGAAAGTGAAATTGAAAAAAAGGCAAGATCTAAAGTTTGGGAGCTAAAGTACAAATACTCAAAAGTTGTGTCGAAACTCACGATGAAGATTCGAGAATGCTAGGGGTCAAATGGATACAACTAAAGGTCAAAAGGAGTAAAAACAAATCAATTTTCAACCGTACAAGGATGTCTAAATTTTTAGTTGGAGATTGAAACCCATTTTTGGCCCAGTAAATATTCATATTAAAAAGAGCTATTTCTATCAAAGTTGTAGCCCTTTGAATTTAGGGTTTATCGTTTAGGCCGCGAGAAGCCCAAAAAAAGACTCTAATCTGGCCAAAACGTGTAGGGGACTATAAATAGATCAAAGATGGCACGAATTAGGGGTTCCACATATTGAAAAAAAAAAAGATATACAACGAG
Organism: Fraxinus baroniana; assembly: GCA_903798355.1. Classification (NCBI taxonomy): domain Eukaryota; kingdom Viridiplantae; phylum Streptophyta; class Magnoliopsida; order Lamiales; family Oleaceae; genus Fraxinus; species Fraxinus baroniana. The sequence continues at coordinate 11,577 of CAIGRO010300720.1, forward strand.
AGATAGAAGAGTCAAATCATGAGAAGAAAATCGTCAAATTTTTCAATTTATCGTATTCATCCAACTTGGCCCTTCCTTATTAAACGAAAAGGTACTTGCAAAGTACTTTAAAGCACTTACCGAGTTGAATGAATATGATTTGTTTATGGGAGATTTTATGTACTGGGAAGGATTTCAACAATGGAGGTACAATCTATTTGAAGGAGTCAACGGGATCGACTTCTCATTTTCTGTGGATCTAGCTTGTGGACCGATCATTCAACCCGAAGATATATCGACTATGGAAGAAGGGATTAAAGAAAATGGCGTGTTGTTCACAACAGAATCAAATGAGGATGTGGCAATCAATAGAATGAAATCAACTCATATTTTTCCAACTTTATTGATTGTTCAAAAATTGATTTTGTGATTAAGCGCGATGTAGGAGTGGAAGTCTCTACATAGTTGAAGTTGAATAGGATGAAATAGAAAGGTCATATCACATCGAAAAGGGCAAGGAAGAAGTTTGGAGACTAAATGAAAAATGGATCAAAACCAAACGAATTAAAATGAGCAAGGCATCCAGAGCCTTCTTTAGGTGTCCGTGATTCAATTGCCAAAGTCAAACTAAAAACTATATAAAAAGGTGCTTCTTGAGAGGCAACCCAAACTCCTTTCCTTTTTATGTATTCTGTTTTAGTTTATTTGTGACTCATCATCAATACCTCGTTCTCCTTAGGTCTTCGATATGTTAGCTAGTTAATTAGATGTTAGAGCTAAGTAACACTTGTTTCAATTATTTCATCTTAATGTTTTATTTGATTTTTCAGGAACACATCGCGGAACATTTAAACTAATATTTACCAAGGAGCCAAATGGAGCAATAGGAAAGCTAGTCAGCGAATTACACGTCTTATCAGGGAGTCTGATAAGTGTGTTTTTGCGCACTTATTCAATACCTAGACATGCTTATTATTGATTAAAATGAGTG
>CAIGRO010300735.1:0-11324 GCA_903798355.1 Fraxinus baroniana
TTGCGTGCCAACCCCACCCACACGGGGGCATGAAAACATCCTATTCTGTTGCCCAAGACTAAAACTACATAAAAATAATATAGCATGTTCAAGTAAATTTTATTTTTAAATAAAATAGAAGATAAATGCACTCACGCGAACCTTAAATTTTCTCACTTTTTTCTTGTTAGATGCAGACTTCTCTATATTGGAGACCCTTTTAATCTTAGATGGACGCTCATATCTTCGAATACATTCTTCCAAAATAATGTGGTTCAAACACACCCTTAATATCATTTTAAATTTTTTTGACGACTTTTGATAATGTTCCTCGTTGTCGCCTTTTCAATCACCATGTACACTTTTCACCCTCGTGCGAGATATTCCATCGTGCTAAGATATACTTTTCCAGTAGTTTCAAAAGAACTGCTTGCATAAAATCCCTTTATTCAAAGACCCAGCAAGCACATTAAAAACCCACCACTTTCACACGTGATTTTAATTTACACCTCTGGTGCTAACAACCAAATGAGTGAATTCTTTTTCGATACTCCATTCTTAAGTTCAAATCACTTCAACAATATTTTGAAAAGTTAATTGTTGGGCTTTTAATATAAGGGCACATTCACTATTACTGTACTTGAATAATTATAAGCAAGAAATATAGAGGAATAAATTATAAAAGCAGATCAAAATAAAATGTGGGCAATCATATTTAAGAAAAAGCAAAAATGGATACAAATTTGATAATACAGTCATCAAATAATATTTGTAATCCATTGTTGGCTCATCTCAAGCAGCTTCTTAAAGGGCCAGCCATGAAATCTGCTAGCTGTTTACCGAAGAGGAGACGACTTCAGCACTGCATACCGGACAAACCTACACCAATACAGAGTTTATACATACATCCATCGACTTTACCGCGTACAAGAAAAAAATGTTTCAATTTCATCTGCAGTAACTAAACTTTCAGTAAAGTTCAGTAAAATCATTAAACCTCATTTTAGTTTCAAATATTACAATTCCGTCACCTATCATCACCTATACTAACCTGATGGAAATTGTTTAGTTGGCAGATAAACCGCAACGGATTTTTCACGTTATTGCTTAGTGGCATGCCAACTCAGCCAAAATGAAAGTTTAAAAGGCACATTTTTCATTTTGGTACTTTTCAGACGTGGTCTCGTGTTTAGTTGGCATGCCACGTAATGGAACGTAGCATTACGTGGAAGATACTTTGTCGTCTGGCTGGCACTAAACCATTTCCGTCTGTTTGGTAGGGGAAAAATATGACGGAGTAATGATCTTTGAGACTAAAACTCAGTAATCCAAGTGAGACAAATTAAATCTTAGGTAGTCAATTAAGATACAATGAAGTTAACCCTTCAATAGCAATAATAAATGAAATAAAAATGCTTATAAGTTTGGCCTCATGAAATTGGTCTTCGATACGATTGACGTTTAGAAATTGGATTCATTTGAAGAAAGAGGCGTGTCTAGGGGAAACAAGCCAAATGCAAAGGCAAATCAAGTGTGACCAGACTAAAGTACTAACACCGGATAAAATGTGAACAGACATAGCTATACATCTATTTGCCATCAAGGTTAAGAAAGCAACATGAATTCATTGACCTGGAAAATACAACATAATTGGTAGTTGAGGGTATCTCAAGAGCAAAACAACTGTCGTAGAATATTATATTACTCTAGATAAAACAAAAAATTTAAAATTCCTTTTTTTCTTCCATCACGTTTTATTGTTCTAATCAAATGTGTAAGGAGCAAACTTGAATCGTATATCCCCTGAAGTAAATCATGAGCTTTTGAATCCTAGAATTAAAGAAAACATACCTTGTTTATTCTTAACCAATTATTTATACATTCAGGATGGTAAGAATGTTTGCAGGAAAGCACAGTCAAGGTGTCACCATCCTCATATTCCAACCTACATATAACACAGCTGAGGAACAAGGGTAAAACGTCGTCAGCGATTGGACATTCATATGGGGGCAAGGGAGTAAAAAAACAAAAATGATATAGTCATAACAATCATAAAAACTAGGCAATGTATACTAACGAATCATTGTTTACGTCCTGAATGCTTTGTGATTTATAATTGACTGAAGGCAGAGAGGCAATTGTTTCAGCAGGAAGACCCCTGCTCTCTGTCCCAACAACTTCACCCAGGGCAAGTAATTCCTGAAACACCAAGTCAACCAATGAACTCAACATAACATATGCCCTGAACAAAAGAACACATGATGCCACTGCAAAATTTACCTCATATGATAGTTCCTCTGGATCAACTTCCTCCCATGCATCCTAAAAGATTCAGTAAGAGATGCTTCAGAATTCAACCAATAAAATCTAAAATCCAAATCATTAAGAGATCATCAAGGATAGCGTAAGGATGTACTGGAAATGGAGTGCAGGACTACGTGCAATACTATTGACAAACTGCAAATACAAAATTACTTGACCAGAAACAAGAATCTCCAACAAGTGTAATATGGTCTCCAACAAGTGTAATATGTCAGCCTTAACTTGCAACACAAAAATTCGAGAAACAATTTGTAATAGTCGTACCAAAAAAGCTCCTTGCTAAGTTGCATGGTCAACTATTAATACCAAGGTGAAAGATTGTAGAAGGGGAAGGATTGGAAGAGGGGAAGGCACCTTACTTCGTTGTTTGGTTGGAAGGGAAGGGAGAGGTAAAGCCAAGTGGGAGGCTCAATTCAATTCTTTCTAATCAAAATTTACAAATTTCATTTTGAATGGGAAAGGTTGGATGAAAATCCACCACCCCCAATACAATAAAATTATTCATGATATCAAGGTAATATGGTGTATATCAGTCTCTCTCCTTTTTCCACTAGAAAGGAAGGGCTAACTAAAACGAAGAGAAGGGGTTTACTAATAAGGGGAAAAAAATTGAATATCAACATATATACCTTCATCTAATCAATCTGTAATAGGACTTGTGTTCATATCATATCCTTTCTTTGCAGTGAGGACTTTATGGCATGTTCATAGTGAGCATCTTTAAAATTGAAGTTAAGGAAAATATTTGGAGCATTTTTGTGTTGGGAGTAGGTTTGGCCACCCATGGGGTTAACCTGAACCCAAATAGTAATTCATTCTTGAGGAATTTGCATGAGAAGTCACTGAAATCACATTTTGTATATCGCAACACTAAGCATGTGATGAAAACATTTTGTGTTATTAGCTATTGTTTTAATTCAGTCCTAGAATCTAGGCTGATTTGATAATTTCCAAGTCATGAAAGTTGGTTGATGTTACATGGAAATCTACGTTTTTTTATCTATTTTTTGGGTAATAAAGGGACTCCATAACTTTTTAATGAAAAGGAACCATTCTTTGGACATTCATGAGATGGCGCAAAGTTTTTGATTTCTATATGGGCTTATACATCTAAGGAGTTTTAAGACTTTCCATTGTTCTCGGTTGAAAAATGTTATCTTTAACTTTTATTTTTTAACTTGTTTTTCTTCTTTATTAAGAGAATCTTTGCTCTCTTGATGTATGTATCTTTATATCAAGGTCAATAAGATTAAGCTTCTAACTGAAAAATGGGACAAAAAAAGTAGTGCAAAGAATTTAAACCATCGGTCAATAGCTTATATATTTGTCAGCTGGTTGAACTGAGAGCAATAGACCATTCCAAGCTTTCTACAGCAATTTAATTTTCAACAATCAACTAACCAAAGGGAACTATTTTTTCTCATCCAGCAAAAGATTTAGAATCTCATAATACGGCCATACCTAGAAAAGACTTAAAAATGACATCCAGAATTAAATGAAATCAGACCTGAGAACTATCACCATGATCCTCGTATTCATCCTCGGCATCCCCAACTATCACTAAATAATCATTAGAGCTTTGTCAATCATCGCATAGTTCTCGCGGATCTATTAAGGGAAAACTAAAAAAACAAGAACTAGGACAAAGTGGTCAATTTAGAAACTCACTTTCATTAAATCCAGCTAGAGCTAACAACCTAGCTGCCATTTCCCGATCTTCAGCATCTTGTAAGGCCCTAGCATAGGCCTCATCACTTGAAAAAGCCAAAGGGTCAAGTTCAATAGCTTGGTTCTCATCCTCACATCCTTCAGCATGAGCGAGCACATCAAATGCATCTTCTGCATCATCATCAACCACCTCTAGATGAGTACCATTATAATCCTCTTCACTGGCATCATCAAAATTGTCGGCGTCGTCATCATCGGCGGCGTCATCGTCGTCGGCATCATCGTCTTCATCATGCCCATAACTCCCAGCTTCCCAACTTCCATAATCACTGCTGCTGTGCATTCTCAGCATCATGTATGCCCTTTCCTATTGCACAGAAAACAGAGCCAATTAATTTTCAGGAAAAAAAATAATTGATAGAAAAGTTCTTGCTTAAGATAGAAGTTCATAATGAATCAGAATACAAATATTTAAAGTCATTTTCCTGTATACCAAACTGCATTTCCTTCGAATTATGGTAATATTATACAGGAACGGTACATCTAAGTCTAACAGCATAGAATCATGTATTTAAACAAACTGGATTTCAAAAGCATTCTAAATCTATCTCAACTAAGATTTTTATCTAAGTCTAAGTCTAAGTTAAACAATCAATATCAATCACAAAGTTTATGGGTCCCACAACTTTTCAACCACTCATTTTATAAACTTTTATCAAAATCAACTAAAATTTTAATTTTAATCCCTACCAAACGAGTTAAATCTATCTCAATGCAACTAATTTCAAAAATCTTGCCAATTCATTTATGAATAAGAACATAAAAGAGGGGCATAAATCCATCTAAACACCATAAGAAACCACTAAGAATAGAAGTTATAAAGGCACATATTACAGGAACGTAAAATCATTTTCACATAATAATGAGAGCTAACCCATGTGCATTTCATTCATATAATGGTAATATTGAACCACTAAGAAGCACGGATACTTATAAACTCATTACATGTGATGCTCAGACTTGACATTTCAGCCGACATACTTGACACGACATGGGTACTGGTAAGAAATGCAGGACGAATTCTTCAATTTTCAAGCCGAAACAATAACCAAGGTAACTGTGGTGGCGGAGCATGGAAGCGGCAATTGGTGGTTTGCCGGTGTTTTGATTTTAAGATGCAGGTCACAGTGATTTGAAATTGCAGATGATGGCAACAGATTTTATGGGTTCACAATGGATGGTTGTTCAGGGTGGTTATCAGCATTTGTTTGTGGTGGTTATTGGGGTGAAATGCTCGATGTTGATGAGCTATGTGGTGTATGGAAGGGGTGATGAGGGTTATGGGTCACTGACAGCTATAGGTTATTGGAGAAGACGAAGGTGGCGACAGAGGTAGAGGTGAAGGTCGCTGACGAGGGTTGGTGGTAATTGGGCTTAGGCGGCGAGTTTCATAGTTTAGGGTTGGAGAGGTGAACAATGAGTAGACGAAAGTGGGCTGTTTTTGTTGGGCAATTTGTGCTAGGCTGAAGTGTATTAATATGTGAGCTTATGGTGGTTGAGAAAGTGGCTGGCTGGTGTTAAGATGGGCTTCTTTTTGTTGGTAATTGGATTGTTAGGTTGGATCGATTTACGTGACATGTTCTATCCTTTAACAATTTGCTATTTAATTATCATTTAACTTTTTACACGTGAATTTTTGGGGAAAAAAATCGAAATTTGAAAGACGTATCTACATGCCCGTGTCCGAAATTTGGATTCTTTAACCATGTACATGTATCCTATATTTTAGAAAATAAGAAATCTGACACTTAGATAGTAACCTACTTGATACTTGTACCCAAGTTCAAGCATCATAACTCATTACGTACCCGCATCTAATACATATTCGAGCATGGATACTCTCCGATACGTATCGGATACATGCTTTTTTAATTATTTATATAATTTTTAATTTTCAATACGTATCAAACACATGTTTTTTTAATTATTTTCGATACGCATTTGATCGTTAGGACACGTGAAGAAGAGTATTATTGATGAGTTTGATTCAATCACTAATCCGCATAATATGGATTTAAAGATCTGGTGACTACTCATGGTTCACGTACATCTTTGCTTCTAAGAATTGCTTTGAACTTCTTGTGTAACCTTCTTCATCTTATGCTGAGAAAAATTGAAGTATGTATTCTTTTATGCACTCTATGAGAATAAATAAAATAACTCCACAGAGAGGTGAAAAAATGATTTTCGTTCATAGTATTCCGTGTCTTTTATCAAGAAATTAGATCTCTATTCATAAGGAGAATCCAAAATGTGGAACATTGTCGGAGACTCTTTTGATACTTTTGAAGGTGTTGGACTGCTTGAAGTTGCTAATCTATCATTGAATGAGTTAGAGTTGGAGAGTTATTTTTAATGATAACGAAGAAGCAGATGATTTTGAATAAAATGAAGTTTGGACAATTAAGGATTAAGAGCCCGTTTAAGTCTGTTTTTTGCCCATTAATGCATTTTGGAATAGTATTTTGATGGATAATGTGTTTGTTGTTAAAAATAAGGAAAGTTTTGGGTTTGAGTGTAATATTATTTATCAAAGAATGTGTGATTAAAAATAAAAGAGAAAAATGTGCTTTGAAAATAATAGAGACCAGACAAGCATTAAGATAAAATGATTTAGTAGTTTATTTTATTTTTATTATTATGCTTACGTTTTAATATTTTTGATATTAATGAAATTATGTTGAGTTTTATAACACGAATCCACGTATTCTAATTTTTTTAAAAAGTCATATCGATAAATCTATATCGTATTGTATTTGAATTATGTATTCGTATCCGTGCTTCTTAGTTGAACCACAACAGTAGATCTAACCTAAGAAGCACAAATACTTGTAAACTTATTACGTACCCTTATCCGATACATACTGAATATGCGTCTTTTATTATTACATTTTTTAAAAAAAAATTCAATATGTATCGAATACGTGTTTTTAATTATTTTTTATACACATCGTATATGTTAAGAGATACGTATCAAATATGTTATGACAAGTGAAGACGAATTTATTGATTTTAAACTTTTTTGAAATTCATTATTATTGACAAATTTTTTTACTTCATAGATTACTATTGTTATCAATAGATAATATTTATTGAAAATTCACCTAGAGTTTTAAATTAATTGACAACTAGAGTTTTTTTATTGTAAATACACAATAGTGTTAAATCTTTTAATACATGTAAAATCGTGTAAATAGTTGACAAATATATTTTTATTATTGAAAATAGATAATAGTTTAATACATGTAAAACCATACGTCTTTTAATACATTGATTTTCATTCGTAGTAATCTGCGTCTTTTTATCAAGAAAATCAAATCTCTATTGAAAATGAGAATCCAAATATGAGACATTGTCAAAAACTTAACTGATACTCTTAAAGGTGTTGGTCTGCTTAAAGTTGTATCAGTGTACTTAACGTATCTTATTCGAATTACAAATTCGAATCCGTGCTTCTTAGCATCTAACATCATAGAATTATGGACCTCAACAAACTGAATTTCAAAAACCATCCTAAATCTATCTTAATGCAACCACCAAATTTCAAAATCTTGTCAACTGATTTATGAATAACACAATAAAGCAAGGGTAAGTCCGTCTTAAACAGCACAAGAACAATACAAAAATATGTTCCCTGTCATCAACCCTGCTTTAAGTTGAGCTGCAAAACCTCTACACCTAGATAGCTGTTGTTTTATGGGTACATTTTTTGCAAGTGCTTTTTAATCCATCTGTTCAAAGAGTTTATTTAGCTACCAAAAAAAACCCCTAAATTTTTTTATTATTATTTTTAATAGTTGAAATAAAACACAATTTTGTGAAAGCAAAGTGTTTTTTGCTTGCAAGTATTAGACATAAGTAAGGTCTACAATTTAATATGCAAAAAAGAAAGAAACACTCAAGAAATTAAAAGGCCACCAGGCATGCCATTCACGAGGGATATAATCAGAGTTACCGAAATCACCAAAAAAATAAAAATAAATAAATAAATCTACTCTAGGATAAGCTATTGATTATTGGGTGTCACGCTTTGGTACCAATAACAACTGCCAGCGCTTATTCCAGAAGTCTGCTATATCAAAATTTTGTTATAGAAATATATTTAAGTACAAATAAAAACATTTTTTTAAAAAAAATTATCAAGAAACACTCGTTAAGTATTCAAAAACAACAAAAAAACAGAAAAAGGAAAGGAAAAAAAAACCTGTTCTTGGAGGGTGCGGGCAAGGGCGAGATCAGCATCGACCTGACTGAGGTCCGTAAATGGAGTTTTCTGACGCCGATTGTTCTCAGCATCACCATTGCTATTGATTAAGACGTCATCTGACGAAGTATTATTGTTATTATCATTGATTCCCGTCCTAGGGTTCTGTGTAAGATCTTGTTCGCAAGTATTATTGGTGTTAGCTTTCGAATTTGTGTTCTCCATTTCAAAACCCGCACTAATTAATCTGAACTAATCAGTGTTGTTTATCAAATAGGATAGGATATTCGATCTGAGAGAGATGGGAAAGGGAATAATCTGAATGAAGAAGAGCGTTTGTTTGAAATTGAAGGCTAAAGTATGACAAATTTTCAAAGTAAAAAATAGGGATGGCAAAAGAAAATTTTGTTCAGCTCAATATCCGTGGGCCCGTGCCGAATGAGGCGGGGATTATCCGCCTAATTGCATAAACAGGACGGAATGGGGCAATGGTCGTTACTCTGAAATGGGTACAGGACGGGTACAAGAAATATAATTCTCGTCCCGTTTAAAATTAATTTCAAATTTAAGTTTTGTATGGAACAAAAATAATAAATTTATCATCATTTTTAAAGAGAACATAAGTTGTTTTTAACAAATTAATTAAAAAAGTAATATTATTTACTAACTAAAGATATAAAAAATAAAAAGAAAAAAATAAATGGGGCAAGTGACTTGTCATATCCCGCTTTAACTCGATATGGGGATAGGGTAAGATAACAAAAGTATACGACAGGACAGGGTTGGGAATGGCCGACCCGTCTCCTACCCATCCCGTTGCCATCCCTAATAAAAACACAAGGTTTAAAATTTAAAAAATCAGATTGTTTTAAAATTATTTATAAACTAATTAATAAAACATATATTTTATTAATTAAATATATTAATGTCACAATTTAAACAATTTGGTCATAAATTATAAATTAATTAGTCACAAATTATTTATCGATTACAATAAAAAAATATTATGATCACAAATTATTTCATGGTCACAAATCAAAAAATTTATAGGTCACAATTTATCCATCGGTCACAAATTTATCAAATTAATAGGTCACATATTAATTATTGATCACAAATAACAAATTTTACAAGTCAAAACTTATTTTGTGGTCACAAAATGTCTAATTAATTTTCGATCACAAAGTATCAAATTATTATTCACAAATTAGCAAATTTTTTGGTCACCCAATATTTATTGGTCATAATTTATCTATTTCATTGGTCACATTGTTTATTAGTTGCATATTGACCAATTTATTGATCACAAACAAACAAATCACTCGAGACCATCACCAACACTTAGACCACCACTTCACCTCTGCCACCAGTTGCATCGTCGCCAAAACGACTACCACCATCCCTTGGCAGCAAAACCATCGTACCAAACACCACTACCACCAACGTATCACTCCACAACCCCAACCCCCACCAAAAAAATCCCCAAATCCACCGTCAGCACTATTACCATCGCCTATATCAGTAATAACCACCACCACAAAAAAATTAAATCCAAAATTATCAAAGCCACCGCCTCGACCCCACACCAACACCATTGTCAACGTCGCAGCCACCACCATCTCACCATCATGACCGCCACCCCACCACCATCACTGTCATGCATTTTCTATAACGTGATTTATACCGCAATTGTACGATGTCAAATTTTGAAATATAATAATAGAGTTAGAGTATCGAACCCATCAATATTGTAATTCAAATTTTTACTTAAGTACTATAATTATGTAGCCTTTATTTTATCTTAGATGAATGAGCTATGAATTAATATTGCTAACTAATCTAACGATAATTTTGATGAGAATTCAATGAATACAAATTATATGAATTTAATCAAGATGGAAAAGTCTAGGGAACGATTTCACCTAACTATCAAATATGATTCTCAAAAACTTAGTTATATCTAATCAATTCTTCATGTTTATAAGCAAGGACAATAATGTAATTCTATTCCATCTCTCGAGTGCCGAATAAAAATTAATCTTGAAAATTAATTCCAATACCTCTATTTCGAATTAAATCTAAAAATTATCAAATTCATGATTCTTTTATGGAGTAAACTTTATAGATCCTTTACTTTTTCTCGAAACCTATAAAATCTACGTTAATTAATTTTATGATCGCGCCTAAATTCCCCTCTCTCGAGTGCCGAAATTGATAGCATCTACTCATTCAAATAGTGGCCAATTAATTGAAAACATTAAAATCATAACACAAGTAAATGAAATGGAAAATTTCATAGAAATAACTAAAATCAAATCAAATCAAATCATACTCTCTAGTTTTGGTTACAATCAAACCCAAGAAGAATAATTTAGTCTATGATAAGAAACATGAAATCTATACAATTCAAAATAAACAAAATAAAGGAGAGAATAGAAAAACCTAATTTTTGGATAGACCTTCAATCTTCTTCCTTGATGTTGTTCTTGCCTCCCTTTGATTTCTTGAATTATGCCCACTTTGCCTCCTTTAATTGTGTGTTGAATTCCTCTTTCAAAAGTGGTCTTTGATATTGTATTTATATTATCATGAAATATTGGAAGGGTTGGAGTTGTATTGGACCAATAAAAGAGTCCAAAAAAATCGAAAACCTATTTCTCGCACATCCGGCGCCGGGTGCACTGTAGTGGCGTTACAACGCTGCAAATTTTGCTGGTTTTTAGTAATGTGGGAGCTTCGGCACCAAAACCCGGGGTTGTTGCGACCATCTGCGGGTGGAAAACTGCACTGCGCGTTTTTCGGTGTTTCATTATAACTTTTTCTTTCGATATCTGATTGAGGTGATTCAAGATTCTTTGGAAAGATAACTCAAAGGGCTACAATTTTTCTTCAGATATCAATTTTCAATTCAAACTTTTACTATGTCAAAAATAAGTCTCGATATGAGATTACAAATTTGAAGCATAACTCTTTCGGTTGGAAAAATGATGTGTAATCATACTTTGACTACATTTGATCCATATGACTTATTTATTCATCCAATTGACTCCAAGCACTCTCGAATCTTCATTTTGAGGTTCGACACAACTTT
>CAIGRO010300771.1:0-11747 GCA_903798355.1 Fraxinus baroniana
ACATTTTACCTTTCCATACTGCACTTTATATTGAAAACTTGTACTTAGGTCTGACCATATAGATTTAATGTACTGAAGTAGATTACAAAAAAATTTGAATCACCAAATTTAGTGTTTGAAATTGACAGTGTATCACGTGTGTTAGACAGACAGTATTAATTTACAGCTTGCTAGGATTTAGTGTTCTTGAGTAACTCTTCCTCCCATGATGATCGTGGCATGCCTACTTATCAATCACACAAATGGCTTGGTGGAGTATATAAATCTTTAAATATAAATAGCTGCATAGATTATATATCTTATAGAGATCTTTGCTTTTGATGGCAATAATTTTTCTATGTAAAAATTGTTTTTGTGCACTGCGAATTTTCATTGCTTATCTACAGTTCCATATTTTTATCTTCAATGGTTTGTACAGCGAAATTTTTTGTATACATTTTTAATTGTATTGATGCAATTTGCTATATGAAGGCAATTGAATCCGGGCGACTGCCTGGAGACATTCTGGATGATATACCATGCAAGTACATTGAAGGGACACTTGTCTGTGAGGTATGTTATTTGGAGAACTTCAAAGCAAATATAGTGTGAGATAGTTATCTTCATCTGGAAAGAATTTCTAATTTGCATTATTAATTGGAGTGTAAATCTCCCTGAAGAGATGCTGCTATGTCAATTTATTAATGATTCAATTACTGCATATGAAGCATGCTTGCAAACTGCCTGCCCCTCAAAAGATATTGGAAAGAATTCTGAAGCCTAATTTACTATGTCCAACATTTTTTTTCTAAAAACTAATTATTAAAAACCTTTATTTTTCTTCATATCCTTTTAGTAAGCTTTTCGAGATTTGTACCCTTCTCTCAACAATTTCACATTTGTGGGGTGGGGGTGGGGGCCATTCCTGTTGCCTCGTTCCGACCAATTGGTATTTGGTAGTACTGTCCTGCTGTTGTGTTGGTAGTTCCTTTCCATTATCCTGGGTGGTTCGAGCAATTCTGTTTTGTTGGGCGTGTAGAACCTAATTATACTGTGCATTTTACCCCTTGACTACTGATTTGTGTTTAATCCATCACATGGTTAATTTGTGCTGTCTTCACTTGCTTTCAATTTTCATTTCGTATTGCTCCCGGCCATACCATAGTAGGCATTCAAACCATAATAACATGGTTGATCAGTCTAATTCATTTGCTTCTTTATTTGTCCATCACTTGATAAAATGAATGGGAAATGGAGTTCGTGCTAGGTTTAGACAATTTGTAACGTGGGATGTTACTTCTGCAGGTGCGAGATTATCGGAAGTGCTCTTCTGAAACAGGAGTTCCTCTGGCTTCTGGGGATGCTTTACCTAATGTCCATAGAGTGCGTCTTAGAATGTTGTTGGAAAATGTAGTAAAGGATATGCCATCTATTTCAGACCATGATTGGACATATGGTGATTTGATGGTAAGTGAACCATTTTCTCATTGTATGCACCAGAAGGAGATGGTGTCTTACGAAGTTTTTGTTTAGGAAGTGGAGGCCCGGATTTTGAAAGCCCTACAACCACAACTTTGCCTGGATCCAAGTCCGAAGCTGGACAGACTCAATGATAACCCTGTTCCCACTAAGGTGCATATGCAACTTGATTTATCTTATTTTTGTAGTAAGGATATCATGGATTTTAACATGTTGCACCTTGTTTGCAGTTAAATTTGGCAGTGCACAGCATGAGGAGAAAAAGATTGAGGCAGATTCGAGAAGCTATAGTCTCATCAAATAATAAGATCCAGGGGAAAAGGGTATGCATAGATAGAGTGCCAGAAAGTTCAAGGTCGGGCGACTGGGGATCCTTGATGCAGCAGTCTATACACGAGAACTTGAACACTCAAAATAACGTTTCAAGCGCAATGTTTCCACTAAGGACCAACAGCTTTGGGTCAGATGTCTCCATTTCAGTATCTTCTCTGGTATCCCCCCAGTCTAAATATCAAATGGGGGTTGGGAGCCCAAGTCTTCTGCAGGATCAGCGGTCTGGAGCTCCATTTAATGCATCAATAGCTTCACCTGCTGGACAGGATATGATCTCTCACACTGATAATGGCACTTCTTCTGTTCATGGCAAAAGAGAGAACCAAGATGGGCAACTATCTCCACTTTCAAGCAAGAGGGGTAGGCTTACAGCTACAGGTGTTGATGGTAATCAACATGTAGCACAACAAATGGACAGCTTCAACGGACCAGATTTGCACTGGAAGAATGCATCAATGCAACAGCAACCAGTTGCAAGAGGGATTCAGTATACCAATAATGGTATGAAAAAGTTCTCACAGCAGATGTTTGAAGGAGGTCTAAATCAGGATGTTGGGGCAATGCCGTTTACTTCTGGACAACAAGGTATGAGATATGGTTTAAAGGAAGAACCAATTGAGACAGAGAGATTGGACAAGACAGATCTCAGTCGGATTCATATGGCAGAATCAGAAATGACCCATATTGACCAGTCACGATTACAGCAAAGAATGCCACAGCAATTTGGGAGAACTGGTTTCCCCCAGAATCCATGGAATAGTCTTGGTCAGCCTCTCGAGAATCATTCTAGAAAGGAGGATATATTCCAGAAGAGAAAACTAGTTCAAAGTCCTCGTGTTTCTGCTGGAGGTTTACCTCAATCTCCCTTGTCATCGAAATCTGGAGAATTCTCAAGCAGCTCAATGGGACCTCAATTTGGAGGCGTTGTGACTAGTGGACTTGTCTCATCCCAAAAGGAAAAGTCTGCAGCGACATCAGTTCCTCCCAGTGGTGTTGGTGGCACCATGTCTTTGACTTCCAGTGCTAATGATTCAATGCAACGGCAAAACCAGGCACAAGCTGCTGCAAAACGTAGATCCTATTCTCTCACAAAAACTGCTGCAATTAGCGGAGTTGGTTCTCCAGCTAGTGTTAGTAATATGAATGTCACGGTCAATGCAAACAGTCCTGTTGGAGCTCAGTTGGCCGACCAACCCATGCTAGAAAGGTTCTCGAAGATTGAAATGGTGACTGAGAGGTATTCCTGTTAATCAGATTGCCATCATTTTTAGATTTGTACCACATATATTGGATAATGTACCTCTTGTGCACTCCTTATATCTGTTGTCAAAGCTCAACTACTTTCAAATCTAATGTGCATAAAAGATTGAAGACTTAGTTAATGGGTCTGACCTGTCAATTATATATCAAAGTAATTAAAAAGAGCCGAAACCAATTAGGCTTCTGTGTAGTGCAAGTGGAGTAGAACATTATAGCTGTTCCCATATAATTAGTATAACTTTAATATTGCCTTTTGTGAGAAGTTCCCAAGTAGAACTGTCTAAGGAGAATAATTTATCATAAAATGTTGGTTTGTCATGATTTGTTCCTTGAATATCATGTTGAACAGGCCCTTGTTTCTCGATTGTTCATTTTATTTTCTTTTTCTGTTTCAGGTATCAACTTAACAGCAAAAAGAACAAGGTTGATCAGTATCCTATCAGGAAACCTACGTATTCTGCTCAACAGCTGGCGCTTCTTCTTTCCGGTGATTCAAACAATGAGAATTTGAAAGATGAAATGTGTAAAATGCCATTATCAAGGTCCCTTGTAGGTGGGAACATGAATGTTCCCAAGACAAGGATCTTAAACTTCGTGCAGACAGAGCGCATTCTTCAAGGTTTGTTGACTGCAAATTCCTAATTAGGTAGCATTTGGTGATGATAAACTGATCCTTTCACTGTGTCTGTCAGGTAATGGTTTTCAACTTGTTCCAAAGGCACGGACTAGGATGATCATGTCAGAGAAGCTGAATGATGGTTCTGTGGCAATTCATATCGGGGAAATAGAGGATGCTGACTATTTGGCTGCAGAGGATCACCTTCCAACATTGCCAAATACTGTGAGTCTATATACTTGTTTCTTTTGGCTCACAGAACATATTGTGTTCCAGACAATTTTTTTGTTTCATAGATATGTCAAACATATAAGCCTTCCCTCCACTTATTTTGGATCCAATGTCAGAAATTTTCCCCATTTGACATGCACGCAGGCACAGAGGGAGGGAGGGAGGGTTGGAGGGAGGGGCTGACCCAAAGAAAGCATTTATGGTGGTACTAATTCTTTGGCAGGTCTAGTGGGGATATAGCCAGTATGAAGCAGTGTTTGCCCTCTAGAACCAAGTACAACAAGCTTGTGACCAACAGTAACAAATGGGGAGGGAAAACCCCATACATACACATCACATGCCTTCTGTAGGTTTTGGGGGAAGCCTAGTATGGTAGATTAGTAGGTTTTGCATGGATATATCTAATATGCAGCAAGGTTCTCCCTTCAGAACTGACATACAAACAAGCTGGCAACTTCAGTAGAAGCCAATGGATGGAGAGAAGGGCACACAGATGCTTGTTAACTTAAACTCATGCCCACACAGGGAAAGTTTACGGGTTGTATGTACTATTCTTCAAAGATCTTCTTGTCAGTGTTGAGGCTATTTTTGGTGGAGGGAAGTTGAGTGGAACCGAGATGACAGGAATGTGGAAGGAAGATCAACCTTCCCTTGGTTGGTTGGAGGCATGGTGGGAAATTCTGGGAGGTATAGAAAGTGAATTTTCTAATTTAGTGCAAGCGCCTTGTAGAAAATGTTTAAATGAACTCAATTAACAAAACATGCTAAAATATTGGACCCTTTCCACTTTTCCCCAACCATAGGAAACAAGTGAGGGAAGATATATTTCCTCCTTATGCACTGGGAAATTTAATAACCGGACTCTCAACCGACGTCCCTTCATACCAAACATAGCCCTAAGATCTAGATAGATGGGCTCAATCTCAACTAATTCCAAAAGGACGGGGGACATGATTCTTGACATAAAGTTTCTTATTCCATCTTGCCATAGAAAGGCTCGTCTCTTCCATATATTGTTGATCCCTTTCAGTAATGTATATTTGTAGCTCTGACACATGCCGTGTAATTCCTGCAGCACATTGCGGACCTTCTTGCTGAGCAGTACTGTTCACTGGTATGTTTTGTTAGTCTTTTTATTATTTATTATTGAGCATTTGAGTTGGATAAGACTCAATTATTGATATTCGCTTTTGCAGATGATACGTGAAGGATATCATCATGAAGATCATGTTCAACCAAAACCAGTACGCATTAATCAAGCCTCGACCAGTCAACTTAATGGTCGGGAAATCCCTTCGGGTAGCACTCCAGTGGAGATGCAGCAGTATTCTGATGGAGTTTCTAGCCTCCCATCCAATGATATTGCCAAACCAAGTAATAGTGGCAATGTATCATTTAGTACATCTCAGAATATACAAGGCCCACCAATGGTGTCACCTCCTGGAAATGCTCAGGTGATGCAAATCTCTCAAGGACTCTTGCCAGGGGTTTCAATGACATCCAGGCCTCAACAACCTGAATTACTGCCTTCTCTGCAACAGCAGCAACAGCAACAGCTGCAGCAACCATCACCACAACATCAGCAATCCTTGATGCAACAGCAGCATCCCCAGTACCAAAGATCACCTATGGTGTTTTCCCCAAATTCTATGCCACATTTGAACACTATTGGGCAGAATGCAAATATGCAGTTGGGTGCTCATATGGCAAATAAACCCTCATCTCTCCAACTTCAGCTGATGCAGCAGCAGCAGCAGCAACAGCAACAGCAGCCACAAATGCAGAGAAAAATTATGGGTGGCCTTGGAACTGTGGGTATGGGCAACATTGGCAATAACATGGTTGGGCTTGGAGGCTTGAACAATGTCATGGGTATGGGGGGCATCAGGGGAGTGGGTGGAACTGGAATTTCTTCACCAATGGGGTCTATTTCAAACATAGGTAACATGACGCAGAACCCAATGAATCTGGCCCAGGCTTCAAGTCTTAGCAATGCACTACGTTCTGGGTCGCTTACACCAGCACAAGCTGCTATCATGGCAAAGCTGAGATTGAGTCAAAACAGATCAAATATGTTGGGGGGCCCACAAGCAAGCACCAGTGGTATGACTGGAGGTCGACAAATGCACCCAGGATCTGCTGGTCTTTCAATGCTGGGCCCTTCTCTGAATCGAGCTAATATCAATCAGATGCAGCGCCCAGCTATGGGGGCAATGGGTCCACCAAAGCTGATGAATATTTACATGAACCAGCAGCAACAGCAGCTTCAGCAGCAGCAGCAGCAGCAGCTTCAGCAGCAGCAACAGCAACAGCAACAGCAGCTTCAGCAGCAGCAACAACAGCAGTTGCAGTTGCAACAGCAGCAACAGATGCAAATACAGCAGCAGCAGCAGGAATCAACATCACCACTGCAGGCTGTTCTTTCACCTCCACAGGTGGGTTCGCCATCAAGCATGGGAATTCCCCATCATATGAATCAGAATCAACAGCAGCAGCAGCAACAGGCCAGTCCCCAACAAATAAGCCAGAGAACTCCGATGAGCCCACAACTTAGTTCAGGGGCTATACATCCAATGAGTGCAGGTAATGCAGAAGCTTGTCCAGCAAGTCCTCAGTTGAGCTCACAGACTGTGGGTTCGGTAGGTAGTATCACCAATTCTTCCATGGAGTTGCAAGGTGTCAATAAAAATAACTCTGTTGGTAATGCATAGTTATTATGAACAGCTCGATCTTCATTTTTGCGGGTGCTCTTGTCCCAGTTCCCTCTTGGTGACTGTCTGGCAGTTGGTTGCTGTTTAGATCAACAAGGGAATTGATATATACTGGAAATAAAGTAGTTGGATAGAGGTTTCAGAGCATGAACGAAACGGTTATATTTCCTTGCATACGCCTGTTACCTAATAATCCATACATGAAAGTCTGTAAAGGTGCAAGTACACGATCTTTTCTTTAACATTAAGCTGGTAGGTGATATTCCCATTTTTAAGTATTGTTTGTAGAGCGAAGACTGCCTTCTTTTCATGTTTGTAATGGGATGTTTAATTATTGCTAGGTGTATTTGCTTTTTATGAATGTTTAATTAGTTGCCCAATAAGCAGTATTGTTACAGATTATGTTGAAGTAAGGTCGTCTATAACCCGTGCTCTTTGATAATCGACTTATTAACATCAACTGCTGCCAAACCAAGTACTTTTGTTTGAATAAACATATCAGAGAGGTTTGGTTATGATTATTTGAAAATCGTGATTTAAAAAAATTTAAGAACGCGTACATTCATGAATTGGTAATTAACTAATTATTCAATTTCTGATTCAAGTCTAGATGTCACGATTGCCAGAATTGGTAGCACATAAATACAAGCAATTGCATGTAAAATGTCCATGCAATCAAGGGCACAGACGTAAATAGAATCGAAACATTTAAAAGAGAAACAAATACTCTTTTAAGGGCATGTTTGCCTCAATGCCGTTATGATAAACTAGAGTCTGCAGTGGAGTCTGTCTTGCTCAGTCATCACATGATGTCTCGTTATGTCCTTCACACTACAGCAGCCTGACAGGGCCATAGTGAGCTCAAGTTCATCCTTCAGCATACTGAGTACTCGTCTCACCCCATCTTCTCCCTTTGCTGCCAACCCGTATATAACTGGCCGTCCAATCTGCATGTATTAAATGAAATCATAGTCATTGATCTTGTGTGGTCGAACCCTTAAATGTAACTTGGATGATAGGATAATAAGTTTACCATAACAGCTCGTGCTCCAAGAGCTAGGGCCTTGAAAATATCTGTTCCCCGCCTCACTCCTCCATCAAAAAGAACTGGAATTCTCCCTTGAACAGCAAGAATCACCTGCAACCATACGATTTACAAAATCTATGATGTTTTAACACCAAAAGACTATCATGTAGACTAGAGTGCTACATTTAAGCAAACTCGATCAGATCAAATTGTTTAAGAGTTCCAGAAGGCGATATCCAACAAGGCATTATATAATCTAAAGACTAATAGATCAATTCACAGTAGACAGTATATGTGGAGAACAGATAATTACCTCTTCTAGAACAGTGATTGTGGCGGGACTATAATCTAGCTGGCGTGCGCCATGATTGGAAACAACAATTCCTGCAACACCTACTTCCATTGCTTTTATTGCTTCACACATTAGCAGACAAGTTATGAATTCAGTAGCAAGAATTTTGATGAAAGTTCAATAAGAACAATAGTCGGACAAAAGAGGTCAACCGCTTTTCTTCTTCAAAACACTTTCAAAAACAAAATAAATTTTTTTGACAGATACAAGTCCAGCTTTATTCACCAAAGGTTTTATATCTGCAGAGATGTCACATTCATAAAAATTAAAGATGTCTTATTCATAGTCTTACCATCTTCATGCGTGAGAATTCCCTTAATCAGAATAGGTAAGCTTGTAATGGATTTCAACCATCCAATGTCCTGAAAATATTATGAAGATGTGATTTTGATGAATTCTACGTTAATCTTAATGAAACAGAAAAAAAAAAACATGATGTGAGTGTTCTTTCATATTTTTTTAGCCCCAAAAAGTATACTTTGATTGACAAGGATACTTAACTAGCAGGAAATTCATAACTTCACCTTATATGCCATTTGCAGAAAAATGAAAATGGAAAAATCAAGATCAGGAATTACAGTTTCCTTGCTATTTTTTCCGAGCCAAAATATATAGCTCATAAGAATATTATTTCTAGTTAATACCTTCCAACACAATGAAGCATCAAAAGTTCCTGATGCTAAAGCTTCGATATTTGAACCCTTATCCTGCATATACATTAATAAACCAAAAAAATAAAAAAATAAAATTACTACTCAAGCTAATCCCACTAAAAAATATGTATTCACACTCACACCCACACCCACACCCACACCCACATCCATATTCTGTGCATATGGAAATTCTGAACATGCCCGATAGTTCAAATCACCCCTCTCCAATACTTGCCTAATTAATTATATGAATTTTCTTGTTTTCGTTGTCAATAAGTTCCTTCTAGTTCATCTTCTAAATCTTATCATTATTAGAAAGTCTTATCCTTCCTTTTAGGAATTATTATCTCCATGCCACAACATGTTAGTTCCCATTCTCATAGACATTAAAAAAGGTTTGTCATTATTTCTTAATGGGAATTTTCTTGATGAAGTTCCTCGAAGCATGAGAATGTCATTGTCCAAATCTCCATAAACGAAAAAATAGGGGTTGTGACACCTCTTCATTTATGCCACAAAGATTGGTAATTCTCTCAAGTCGATTTTGTTCAACAACAAAAATTAGAATGTTCCATTTCACTCACAGTGTGAATTTCTGTTGAAATCAAACCTTCAAAATTCTTCAACTGAGGTGAAATCATCCTGTAGAAGTTATCACGAATTACTAAGCAAGTATAGCAAGGAAATGTATGAAACTATTATTCCATATAAGTGGAAAAGAAAAGAAAAACAATAATAACAGTAAATTTCAAACGGAAAAGGTATTGAATTTCACTTGTTCTTAATGTCTGCCTCCCTACGACCAAGTCTAGGAGTATCAGCAGTAAGAATTATAGCCTTGAACCCATTTCTTTCAGCTCTTTGCACCATCAGAGCTGTTATTTCACGCTTTTTGAACACCTGTTGCCAACAGATGCCAAATTTGTTGAATCAACCAGAAATGTGAATTCAGATGAATATGTTTTCGAAATTAAGAGCATGGAGGGATACATATATTTGGAAGAAGCGGACAGCATTGCAGCTGGAAGCAACCTCCTCCATCTTGCACGTTGACATGAAGGACAACGCCTACAATTTAAGGCTACTATGAAAATTTGAGCACCTCAGAAATTCAGAATATGCTAAGACTTCTTTTAGGTATTACCATTATGGTGTTGCAAGAAGCAGCTGCTCTTGCTGTTGCAACTTCTCCTATAATAAATAGAATCTCAAGTTTGAATCTAGCTTTAATATTCAATCAAATACTATTATAAGTAAAAATAAATAAACCTTCAGGGTGTGCCAATTTGTGCATGGAAGTTGGAGCAACCATAATGGGGGCCGATGTGTTGTAACCCACAATAGTTGTCGACATATCTACTCTGCTCACATCAACCAGAATTCTCGGACGAATTCTGAGTCATACAAGAACATGTTAAAACCGTAACACTATGTTCGGTAATCAATCCTAACACTAACAGGTATTAGAACTTACATGATCCTATGAAATGCTTTGACATTCTCTTCAAGTGTTTGCTGGTCTTCAGCTCCCCCGGCATAGAAATCGTAGTACATTTTGGGAAGGGCTTGCCTTGCGAGTTCTTGAAATTCACTCACATTGACAGGTTCAGACGCCATTTACCCTAGAACATGTGACTGTGTTAACTTTCTAAAGACTTAGTTTTATGCCGTAATTGTGCCTTCTGCAATTAACAGATACAAGCATAAGCTTGATTATAAGGACTGCAAAATGTAACTTTTCGAACTAGAACATACTACCCAAATTGCAACCAAGCGATGACTGCACATATGCCTTTCTATAGAGTACAGATTAGTGAGTGGATAACATTTTGGAGTGAATGCTTTACGCCATATGTCAACAAATATGGGTGCATGGCCTGAGCCAACAAATCTACCAGCAAACTACTTATTTCTCCACTACTTTCTTGGAATTTGGTCTAAAAGGGATACAGTAATTAGATAAATCCAGTCTTAGTTTCAAATTATTTGTCTCATAATTACAATAAAATCCCATCAGGAATGAACACATGGCTATTCATTTCTACGGAAATGGATAATTCCAATATAGTAAAAAATCGAATCCGTACAAGTACTTCAACAAACAGAAAGATATTGGATCAAGATAATAATTCCACCCAGAAAAGTAATCTCTATTGTTGATCACAGGAATTAAACGCTAAAAACTACTATCAAACANATTCCACCCAGAAAAGTAATCTCTATTGTTGATCACAGGAATTAAACGCTAAAAACTACTATCAAACATATATCTCAAACAGAAAATTGTAAAGAAAAATGAGAATCGAAGTAAAAGTCACCTAAGAAAGCGATCAACCCAGCAAAGCACGAGAAGCAGACAAATCCTCAAGGTCGAGTTGATAAAATATGTCGTAAGCGCTGGTACCTACGGGGAAATGAGTTCGAATGACCACCACTAAACCAATTTTTGTTTCAATAATGCTATTTACATAAGGATTGACAAAAAGATTGATAAAATGCCATCTGTCACCGTCATTAGCCACCCCTCCAATAGGGAGGTGACAAATGGCATTTTTCAACCTTTTTGTCACCTCTTTTATATGTGTAGCATGACTCTTTTTGTTTAGATAGTCTTTAACCAAATTCATTAAGAGTGTATTGGGTGCATATTAAAATGAGATAATAATTTTTTTTGAAGTGATGTGATAAAGAATATGTGGTTAAAAAAGAAAGAAAAGTTATTGATGTGATATAAAATATTATTTTATTAAAAATGTGTGGTTGAAAATGAGTAAAAGAATGATAATAAAAAAAAATGTGGGTCAAACAGGAGCCAAAAGGGGGAAAAAAATTAATTATTTAAAAATCTCAAATGTCTACTTTACCCTCCTTTGTATAACCAAAAAAATGAGGAAAAAGAAATTTTTGAAGGTTCAAGAATTTGAACCCTCAACTTCTATGAAAATAAAATGCTCCCCACACCATTAGGACATTGAACAGTATTGTTAATTGTTTTACAATAATCTATATATATATATATATCTTGACAATTCATATTCAAATTTACAAGGTCCAAGGATTTAAACCTTCAACCTTAAAGAATTTTTTTTTAAATGTTATCCTCACC
>CAIGRO010300806.1:0-31047 GCA_903798355.1 Fraxinus baroniana
GGTACATGAATTCGTTGATTATAATTAAATAATATAAAATAATTAATAAAAGAAAATGAATAAAAAGATTAAATACGACAATACCTTCTATAATATTTTGTGAAAAGTAATGATGTTCATCTTAGCTGGAGTTGAGCCATAATCTATGTGGTAATTACACAGTATTAAATGATAGATTCATTTAAATACAAAATCACATGACTCATTTAATTGAGTCTATCATTTAATGCCGTGTAATTTTCACATAGACCCCCTCAACCCTAGTGGGGATGAATATCATTATTCTTTTGTGAATTATTTAATGCTTAATTCTACCACATCCAATGATCCAAATATTAACAACGCATTATAGGTAGCTTCTTATTATGTAACAAATTTTTAAATAAATCACCACCTCAACCATACTTCCATAGCTTCTAATGGAATCAAGAATCCGAACACTAATACAGAATGCAGACTCAGAAAACAATTGTGGATATTGTATAGTTAACACATTTTTAGCAATATAAGAGGCAATCTTGTACTTATTTGCTTCACTTTCTACCAAAGTAATATGACGAAAGACTTATTGGTCAAATATTCAAAACTACCATTTAAGTACGCTACCAAATCATTTTAACAATTGACAATAAAATTTAGAATTAAATTGAAATGTAAATAATTAATTGAGTTACAGGACTACGAAATTGAGACACAAATAAACAAAAAGTGATGTCCAGTAAAAATTTTAGGGAGGCCAGCATGTATTAGAACAAAATATAGCAAATACAATAAAATATAGCAAATAATTACCAAAAAATAAGAAAATTTGGATAAAATCACCTGAAGTTTTAATCAAAATTCGTAAAAATTATTTGTAGAAGGAAAGAAATGTGTGAATTTGAAATAAAATCTAGATTTAATTGTTTACTTATTACAATGTAATGGGCAATCGATGAATATGGTTCAGCACCAACTATTCGACGCTTCACTCAATTTGAGGGTTTTGCATTCACAGTTGCGATGACGAATGTGTGTTTGAGTATAATTTAATTAATTAATTGTGATATATTTGGATGTTGAGTTTAATTGGATTATGTTTAATATGGATGTATTGTTTTAATTGGTAAATGATTTAAATTAATTAATTTTCAATTTTTTTGGTAAACAGTTTGAAAAGGTTAAAATCTAAACCAAACTATTTCGAAACGATTTAATTGTGTTCAAAATCAAAATGTTGTAAAATCAATGTGGATCCAAACCAACAATTTTGAGAAAGCGATTTCGATTCAATTTTACGATTTGTAGGGTTCATAGTTCCGCCCTAACTCACAGTCTTACACTTAGCAAAATAATTAATCAATTTATTATTAACTAAATAATCCACAACTTGCCACCTTATCAACCTACCAAATATGGTAAGGTGGCAATTGGCAAACTCCATTTTTTATAATTAGCCAACCAAACCCTAGTTGATAATATATTAAATTCCTGCTTGCCTTAAAAGTTCAGATTTATAAGATAATATATTAAATTCCTAGAAGTGTCACAAAGTTAATTAGTTGGCCTGTCTGATTCTATAAATTCCTAATCTAGGAGCCTTGTATTAGATTACCAAATTAACCCTCACACATTTCTCTTAAACTCTTGATGCTATATAAAGATTATGAGAAATGGTGGGAGAGAGTTGTCTATATACATACAGTGGTGAGATCCTATGGAGCTTTCTAATGGACTTTGAGGATTATTAGAAAGTATAAAAGAAATTAATGATTGGAAGAAAACAAAGAAAGATTAGGGTTTTGGTGCTT
The DNA here is from genome assembly GCA_903798355.1 of Fraxinus baroniana. NCBI lineage: Eukaryota > Viridiplantae > Streptophyta > Magnoliopsida > Lamiales > Oleaceae > Fraxinus > Fraxinus baroniana. The sequence goes on from CAIGRO010300806.1 coordinate 1,791, forward strand.
CCACTACTTTGGATAGGGAAGTACTAACTCACTTTTGCCCAATCAAATCTTATTATATACTTTTCAAGTATATATTTATATACGATAGTCGTCAACAAATTTTATCACAATCTCTAACCTCCATAACGTACTTTTTATATATTCTATTAGAAGTCTAATTCATGCAAAAGAAAATGACGAAGTTATCATTTTATGTTACCCGCTCTAACTCAATGAAAAAGTATTATTACAGTTAATAAAGATTTCTCTCTTCCCCTAAAATACTTTTTTTTAGGGGTTAAATCCTAGTATTCAACGGCGTATTTAAAAATTTACATAGAGCTTTTAGCTCTAGACATACAACATATCTTCAAAAGCAGTTTCTTAATGGCATGTTTTATAACTTTATAGAATTAAAGAGAAAAAAGAGTTAAAAATTTAGGCAATGTTTTGTTCTGTTAAAAAATCTGATTAAAATTTAAGTTACATATTTTATAGGATTCACATCTTTTCAACAACGCATTTCATCAACTTTTATCAAAATCTGAAAAATATATGATTTAAATCTCAACCAAACAGGGACAGTACTTCATTCAAACCTCGACGACCCCATATTTTGCAAATACATCCCCACACGGGTGTACATTACCTATGAAGACTTACCCCATATGTGTCATTATCCCCCATTGAGCCAAGTGTACTTATTCCCCTAAGAGAATGGTGATGATAATATAACACATAACAAGACAAAATTGCAGCCATTTTCTTCAACAAATTGCATCCCATGATGATAAAATTCTTAGATCCAAATTTGAACAAGCAAGCTAGGATATAGTAACCAGGCTATAAATATTCATAACCACACGCCTTTTCCACATCATATGAACCCAAAATATGTAAACGATTTCTTGCTAAAAAACAAAAAAAAAAACAAAAGGAAAAATAATACTTTGAGAAATACTTGTATGAATATCAATTCTGAAGTTCTACTTTATTCCTTATTATCTAGTCAACTGCTGCTACTCAATACAGTCAGCTTGACTAAGTGATAAAGAAAAAGAGAGTCTTCACAACCAGCCAGACCAAATATATTTAACTTTATTCATAGAGATGAAGGAGCTATATTCCAATTTATAAAAAAAAGGATAAGCACAGAAATTTAATCAAAATTTCTCTCCCTCAACCTCAAGGATCGAGATCCTTTATTTGCTTTTCTTCTCCTGCATTAGAATGTTAACTCAATCAATTAACATGAAGAATATATTAATAAGCTGCTCTTATCTGATCAATATGAAGAAGAAGATCCATTATTGGAAACATGTGAACATAATTACTATTCTCATTGCTGCTGCTGCTGCCATTGATTTTGTGTACATCGATCTCAAAGCTTGTGTTTCTACCATTGTTAATCTCCTTTTTTTGCAAAAATATTCTTGTTATTGTGCATCCAAACCTTGAGTACACCTCTTGAAACTCCTATTTCATTACAGAATTCTTCAACTTTTGATTCATCACATTTTTGCATTTTCCATCCAAGTTCTTCTGAAAAAGAGTGCATTTTTTCCTTCTGCTCCTGGCTGAATTTTGTTCTGAATCGCTTTCGTCCAGATAGGTTCTCTGTCTTGAATTCTGTTGGCGTCGCCGGAGCCTGGTGGTGGTCCTCCGGAACCGCCATGCTAAGAGCCAATAACATGTTGGGTTGTAGTGGTGGTGGTGGTGGGGAGGGGGAAGGTGTAGGTCGACCAGGTGGGTGGTGGAAATAAAAAAGAGGAGGGATGATACTGGTGGGGGAGGGATCATTAGGCTCACGGCGGTGGAAATTCCGGTGGCAGCCACATGCAGCGCATTTCAGGGAGGTGGGATCCACTGTGGTGGCGGAAGGAGAAGGCATGAACTCTCCACAGCCGTCCACGGCATGTCCCCCCAAGCTGGCAGCGTGGTTCTTCAAACATTCTTTGTAAGTCACCACAAACACAGGAGGTGGTGAGTAGCGGCGGTGGTTCTTCTTGATTGCGCCTTTGGTGAAGGATAAGAAGGGCTCAATGGGTTGAGTATGTGGTGGGGTATCAAATTCAGAGTCATCTGGACTTTTGGTTGTGGTGGGGTTAGGGTATAATTCCATTGATGGAGTATGATTTCAAGAAAAACCAAATCTCTGGTTAGGGTTCCTTAGTTAAGCTCAAAACATCCTTTGATTTTCTTGAATGAGAGAATTTGATATTTAAGGTGATTAAGGTTTCAAATTTGGGAATTAATACAAATTGGGTTTTGTCTTAGAGGTGGGGTGGGGTATGGTAGGGTAGGAGTGGGGTGTATAATGATAAGGGGTGATAGCAACTAGACAAAAAGGCCATTCCCAATAATGTGAACCACTTGTTTATGAAAGTTGAATTTCAAGGGTGATTGTTTTTTTTTTTTTGGTACCCAAGTATTCCAGTTTTGCCAGACTAATTTTCTGAACCACCGGTACTGGCGAAGGTAAATCGCGGGTTATATCCAAGTTGACCAGGGTTCGAGCATCCCTTATACTCCTGGCCCAAAGGAAGCCTTCTTCCATGGTTATTACATTACCAGCTGCTCCAACCAATATTGTTCAAGGGTGATTGTTGTAACGGGCTATGGGGTTGGAGTTGGGGGTTGGGGATTGGGGGAGAGGGTGTGGAATGGTATTCCTAATCGAGTTCACATCTACCTAATTTATCAGTTTGCTTCACTATTTATATGATATATTTTTTAGATTGCTATTTTATTTGCTGCACCGAGATTTTAATATCATTGCAATTTTTTAGGTGTCAATTTTTTTTTTTTTTTTTTTGCACAATTAAGTCGAGACAACATATCTGAACTTGGCAAGGTTGGAGGGGGTGGTGTTAAATATTGCTTATGAGTGATGTAACATATTGGTCGTGGGAAAAATGAATATTGTATGGATCACTAGTATGTAAATTAGAGGTTTGTCATGTTTCAAATGAATAGGGTGGGAGAATTCTTGAACTTGGCTTCCACTAACTGAATTCAAACCTCTGTATGTAACATTGAGGGTTGGACCATATTTTAGATTGGCAAGAGATTTTGATTTATCAAGATCAAGTGGGAATGCGATCTTTGTTTTGATATAATTTATGAAACTTGTCGAGTTTTTTTTTTTTTAATTAATCATAAGCATAAATTTTAAAACTTCCAAGGTATATTGTCAAATAAGCTTGTAATTCAATGAACCCAACTTCAAACCAAAAAAAAAAAAAAAAGGGAATATTAGTGTATCATATGCGGACATGTTGTGCATTGATACCATTTAGTGTGCTTAAGCCCCTGTTTGGCTCCCATTATTTGTCATTATTGGAGATTATAATTTTTAGAATAATATTTTTTAAAAAATGTGTGGTTAAAAATGAAGAGTTTTGAGTTTACGTATAATATTATTTTATTGAATATGTGTTAATAAAAAAAAAGAAAGAAAAATAAATTATAATTTTAATGGGGGCCAAACAGGAGTTAAATTATAAGTTAGATTTTAAGTAAAACATAGGAAATAGAAATGATAAAAAGAATTATGTAGTTCAACTCTTGAAGCCCGTTTGATAGGGATTAAAATCGGATTAAAATTGAAAAATTAGCCGTTATTGTTGACTTTTAGTAGATGAATGGGGCCCAATAATGACCATATTTTCAATTTTAATTGAATTTTAATCTGTACCAAACGGGGCTTTGACTTATGCCCACAAGCAAAAAACATTCACTAAACAAAATGACATAATTTATGATGTACTCGAACTCAAATACTCTCTAAATAAAAGAAAAATGTTGACGTGGAGATAATATAAAAATTTAATATATCTCAAATTCGTGCGATAGTAATTTTCGTTAGTATTGCGGTGTTCCTACTCTAACCCAAGTAGATTAAAAAAAAGGTGGGGGACATATATATATATATTTTTTAAATCTTGTGGTGAGATGTATATATTAAAGATATGCCCATTGAAAAGCAAATCTCACCACCCCTACCCCGCCCCCGCAAAAAAAATAAATAAATAAATAAATAAAGGAGATAGAATGCCCTAAAAGCTAATATTTTCATTAGAATGACCATAAGACAGAAGTGAGGTATAGGAGCTTAGATCCATGTGCTTATTTCCATAGGGTTTTGATTGACTTTCTAGAATATCATTAAAAGATTTAAATTAAACTTACATTCATCGAACGTACATTAATTTCCGTATATAATTTACAATTCAGTGAAGACGTGTGTTTTATGTAAATAATCGACAGTACCTAGTTATTACAATCTCCTCTATGAAGTGGCACATCTACTCTTAAAATTATGGTAATGTTGTGACAAGTTCGTTAAAGAAATTATCGAACTCCCCTCATTTTTCTTTATCGTAAAGAAAATGGTAGAAAATGAAAATCTTTCTTACAAAGTTGGAAATGACATTCATAGATTTCTTACAGCAAAAGCCTAGATATTTGGTGCAATAAAGTAAAAAATTCAAAATCTCCTCGATGGATTGGAAACATATCCTGACATTTTGTCACTGTCATATTAGCACGCGCAACAATTGCAATATGGAAATATTATTGAACTAACTTTTTTTGGAAAAATTGTAGCGCCGGTCCAAACCTTTCATTTTATTGCTGATTACACCATAATTTTTTATTTTTACGGCTGCAGTCCCAAACCTTTTTATTTAACTATAGTCGTGATCCAAGTCACAAATTCCGTCCATAAAACCGTTAGTCAACATTGAAACAGTAATTTTGACTCAGATGAACAACTTAATTGAGGGGCAAAATTGTCAAAGCAAGTTATCCAATAATAATAATAATAATTAAAGAAACCAAAAAAAAAAAATGTTTTTCTCCTCCAAGTATCCCGCCCCCACCCCCACACCAAAACCCAGAAGTGATACCCCTTCCCTATGTGGTAGGTTGCTTGACAACTCTTGTGGTAATGAAAAGCACAAAAAGAAACTCTCAGATGGTGGTGTTGTTTTCTGTAGGTCTTGTCTTGATTTTATTGCGTATTTTATGTTCGTGTAGAAAAATGGGTAGAAAGGGAGCATGATCAAAAGATAAGATGGGGGTTTAGGGTTTATTCTCCCTAAAATCAGCCAGAACACTCGCATGGGGTGGACCCCATGTGAGTAAAACATTGAAAAAAAAAACCACACACCTTCATGTTGTGAGTGTTCTGGCCATTTTGCTTCTGTACGTCCAGTGCAGTTGTTAGGGTTATAGGGCCAGGGTTCCTTGCAAGAAAACATTGAAGAGTGAGGGAACATATGCACTTGCCAGTAGTTTCACGAATGCGGTTGTGGGAAAAGGGATATAAAGTTGATTTAGACGATTTACTGAAGGCTTCGATTGGGTGTTGGGCAAGGGGACATTTGGAACTGTATACAAGGCCATATTGGAGAGGAGCTTGGTTGTGGTGGTAAAGAGGCTGAAAGATGTGAATTTGGGAGAGAAGGAATTTAGGTCGGTGATGATTGTGTTTGCAGGGGTGATGGTGGGGCGGTGCGATGTTGGGTAAAGTAGCAGCGATTAACGACAGTGACTGTGTTTCTGGGTTTTGGAGGTGAGGTAGGGTGGGGGTGGGATCTTTGGAGAAGACAAACAGTTTTTTTTTATTGGATAACTTGTTTGATAATTTTGGCCTTAAATTAAGTTGTCCATTTGAGTCAAAATTACTGTTTCAACGATTTTATGGACGAAATTTATAATTTGGACCACGAATATAGTTAAATATAAAGATTTGAGACTGTGGTTATCAAAATAAAAGGTTATGATGTAATTTGCAGTAAAATGAAAGGTTTGGAACCTGCACTATAATTTTCCCCCTTTTTAATCCTTTTTTATATTTTTCTCGTGTTTGACGAAACCCAACTCTCGGATTAGCATTTTTTGTCAAGCTTAATAGAAAGTTAAAATTACTTTTAAGTAACATTTTTATTTCAAAATATGTGTCTTTTTTTTTTAAAAAATGTAAGAATGCTACTTGTTCTCAAAGTAATTATTATCTTACTAACAAAACAAAAAAATATTTTTTCAATTTTATTCGACTGATACAAAAAGTAAGTATTTTAATTTTTAAAACTTATTTATTTACTTATAAGTGCACTATTTACGCTTATAAGTGCACACAGATACTAGATTAATTCTTGGATTAATTAACTTGTCATATTAAATTATATAATTTAATAACAATGAGACTTAAGTTATGGACATTATCTTTTTGATATCCTAATGAACTACTTAATTTGAAAATTTATGTTATAAAAGATATGATTATTGATTAAGAAAATATATTTTGGACCGACCAAAAGTAAAGAATGGTAAGATATCTCCATCTTACAGTATTATTAGGTGAAATAAAAGAATTGTTGGAAAATATCACAATTACGATGATTTTGTTTCTCACTCTATCAATTTTTAATCCTGGCCTTTAAATTATAATTCTTTATTTTTTATACTTATTTTCAACCACACATTCACATAATAAAATATTCTACACACAAACCCAAAAAACTTTTCTCTACTTTTTAATTATACATTCTCCAAAAAATCATTTTTCAAAATATTATGTTCCGTTTGGTTTGCTGTTTTAAGTTGTTTTCACTTTTCAGTTTTTCAAAGCACTAAGAACGTATTTGGTCTGTTATTTCTGAAAATGTATTTTCAAAAATAAGGATAAATTTATAACATAAAACTTAAAATGCATTTTTAACGTTTTGAATATTTTCAAGGAAAAATCTGAAAATACTCAAAACATGGAAAACAAACGTTTAAATAAAATTTTATTTAAATAAAATTAGAAAAAATATAAATTAGAAAATATAAATATAAAATTCTAACCAATAAAATTTTAAAAATTATATAAAAAAAAAGTAAATTCAAAAATAGAATTGGTAAATTCTAATAAATAAAAATTTGAAAAATAAAATATAAAATACTAAACAATCATAATTATAAAAAAATAAAATTAACATTTTGAAAACATAAAGATTATAAAAATTTATAGAAAAATAAAAATAGTTATAACTCTTAATGATTATTTGCATAATTTTTTAAAAATACATTTAAATTAACACAGACAAAAATATTTTCATTCCACGCATTAGTTTTTATTTTTATTTCCTATATTTTGAAATTAATTTATAATTTATAATTTTTTAGTGAGAAAAATATTATAAGATTCATGAACTTTAAAATGTATATAATATTTTTTAACCTTTTTATTCTTTTTTAACTGAATAATCAAATTTAATGGTTAGAAATAAAACAATTTTTCAAAATTTCAAACCAAACGTGTTTTTAAATTTTTTTGTTTGAGAATATTTTTTCTTTCGAAATGACTAACCTGTTGACCCAAAAAAATGGTCTCGTGACATCGCCAACAGAAAACTAGAAAATCACGTCTTTGTAAATCGAATTACAATATACTCGAGTCAAATCACTAGTTCTATTGATGAATCAATGAAGGGAATAATCCACCACATTTTATTGATTGCGGTCGTAATTCTTTTATGCATAAAAGGGGTTAGTTGTTGGGTGTAGTGATGAGAATTAAGGTTTTCTCTGGATGTGTAAGCTTGCATCCACCCATTCGTAGTGTCGAGTGTGTCCTTTTATACTTCATGGGAGATGGATGAGGTCCGTCTGATGGCCAAACACGTGTGCATACTAGATCTATTGGTCCTTACTGCTATCGATCAATCAATCAAACTATTTAATGCTGAGATCCCCATATCTTTATTTATGGGTTAAGGATTTGACTGCGTTGGTATGCGGAAGCGACGTGATAGTGAGTTGTCTTGTCAATCACTTCACAGGTTCTGCTGTTGGTTGACTAATCGCCTCGGTAATGGTAGGCTCGCATTGGGGGCCTCTGCAAAAAGGGGTTGAATAGATAGTCTTTTAGGCTGAGTTCACCTCAGTGCTCATAGAACCGGGCCGCCATGCTTTTATGCTACGTGCGAGCTTGTCAGTCCGCCACGTGGTGTGTTCATTTTTACTGTTATTTATGTAAGTAACATTAGTCCCCTAAGTCTGGGTATTATTATTCATATGATGCATGGACTTGAAGTTCTAGGAGCGGCATGGGCGATGTGGGATTTTTTCGCTTCCAACTTAACCGTTGCAAATTAACCTAACTTGCATCAATAAAGACGATTCTCCGTCGATTTGTCGAGATGTGGAGGTGAAATCTTTACATGTGGACGAACTATCAGGGTGAAGTTTCCCCGTGCGCGGATAAACCGCATGGAAACGAGGCCTCAACGTGACTTCTTAACGTAGGGCGAGGCGTTTTGGTGGATTACCGAGCCCCTACTTGTGATTAAAGCCTAGACCGACCCTTTTTAGTAACTTGTACAGCGCTGATTTCCAATGAGCGATAGCTGGATATTCCAATCATTTCCAAGGTTCGAGAGACGTGCGCATTTAATGCGTAATGATGGTGGTGTTGCACTTTCGTCCAGATTCACGTGGGTTACGAGCGCATGTGTGGAACATGCTCATTTGAACCTTGATTTGAACTCGAACAGGTGTCTTATGATTATAACAGGGATGATGAGATTACAAGTAGAGGGCTTTAATTAAGCCAAGGGAAGATCTAACGGTGGAGGTTCACTCGTCAAGCTTATATAAAGGCTAGAAACCCATTGTTTCATCTTTTTTCACTTTTTGAAATCATGAGATACCAAGTGCTAAGGTCTCTTCGTCCGGATCCAATATTTCTTACTGTCATCGACGATTGATTGCCTTCTTCTCATTTCAAGACCACTTGGGACTTGGGTTTTTGGTGTTTGTGTAAGTATTTTTTTCTTACCGAGGAGTTTTTCTTTTCCACTTCTTTTACTCTTCATGGCTTCCTCATCGAAAATGGGTGTGGACAAGGGGCCATCTGAGATGGCTATGGACCTAATCTGTGCGGAAGCGGGGCTTCCTCCAGTTATCCCCATTGTGAGGATTATGGAGGTGATGAGCCCCCTCCTCCACAGTGCTAGAAGATGTAGGAGGGCCCCATTGATTATAGTATTAGGTGGGGGGGCTTCCTTATGGCCTACGGATATAAAGGAGAGTGAGTTGGAAACCTATAGGGAGATGTATAGGATCCCTGACAACATAGAGATGTTCGCGCCGACCCAAGAGGAGAGAGCCTACTTTTCTAGGGAGGGGTGTGTGGCTGTGAGTGAAGCGATTTTGGCTGGGGGGCTAATGTTGCCTTTACATCTCTTCTTCAAATTTATCCTTAAGCAGTATAACTTAGCTCTGACCTAATTAGTGCCCAATAAATGGAGCGAACTGGCTGGGGCCTTCCTTCTGTGGAAGGAAGTCACGCATGGCGAGGATATGCCTCCCCACGTTTTCCAAACTCTTTTCCAACCCGATGCTTCTAGTGGGGGAGCGATTACAAGGGGTGGTACTACATGAACCCTTAGGGCTCACATTCCCCCTTCATCTAGGGGATCCTAACCTCTATAAAAAAACTGGAAGTCTTCTTGAATCTGGGTGAGGGGTCGCTGGCAAACTCTTGAAGGGGATGTGGTCCCAGAAATAATCGTGCTAACACAGTACCATGAGTACAGTGAGTCGAGCTCTTTTTACTTGTTCTTTTTATTGCATCGCCTGATATTGTTTAATGTTGAACTGATGCGAATCTCGTGCAACTACAGTTGACCGCTTTCAGCTTGAGCCGTCTGAGTGGGCTACAATGAGGACAATTTACGAGTTGCCCATTGAAATGATGTATTTCAAGAACGTAATCGCCAAGCGAAGCCTATTCGTCATTCACCTGCTGATGTCTACGAAAGGTAGGAGGTGATCATCTTGACAATTCGCGTGTGCTTTTGTTTTGTGTACCTCTTTCTTAACCTGTCTTTTCCCATCCACAGGTCAACATGATAACAAGGAGAAGGTGAAGCCCAATTTGCTCCAGTTGAGGAGTCTTGGCGAGGCTCAAAGAAAGAAATCCCTGAGCAGCGGCTCAACCACTTACAAAAACCAGAAAGGTAAGCTGGCTCGCCTCTCCAAAACGAACCCCCCGCCTCTCCCTTCGAAAATGGGAGAGAGGGACAAAGAGATTGAGAAGGCAAAGGTTGAATGTGAGGCTTTTACCAAAAGGTCCTTTAAGAGGAAACTTGTCGTCTCCAAGAATGTGGGACCGCCTCCCCCCCAAAATGTCAAATCACCTTGGGTGAGTCACTCAAACGCCCAATTATTGTCCAGCCTATCTCTTCTATGAAGATGGTTGAAGTAGAAGAGGCGGTTGATGAAGGGGCTGCCTATTGAGGAAGAAGAGCGAGTGTCCCGGATGAAGACAAGGACCAGAATTTTCTGGGTGGAAGGTCAGACGAGATAGCCCCACCTGTAATGGAAATGCTTCCCGCTGAGGTCCAATGGGCTGCAAGAATTCAATATAAGTATTAGACAGAAAAGTATGCCCGCATGCCGAGACCTGTGATGCAGTCCACCTTTTGGAAGCTGGGCGCACTCTGCAGGCCCGTTCTCAAAGCTTCATTATCAATGCTCAGATTGAGGCGAGGCGATTATAAAGGCTCAACAACGACTACCTCCATCAAGCCATGATGCAGAATTTGCCTTAATTAAGGCCAATACAGAGGTTTCTTCTACCACTAAGGCTTTTGAGGCCTCTGAATTAAAATGTACTGAGGTCATGTCGAATGTGGAAGTTCTTTTGAAAGAGAATAAGGAGCTGAAGGATGAGGTTCACCTTTGCAAATCTGAGGTGAACACTTTAACAAAAAGGGTCAAAAACTACGACAACCTCCAAAAGATTGTCTCCTCAGCCTTGGAGGTTGCCAACAAAGAAAAGGAGGGAGTTGGAGGCCTGTGTTGATGAGCTTAATGCCGTGGTCTCAGGTTTTGGCGAGCGGTTGAAGAAGACTGGAGAGGCGACTGTCAATCACTATGCCGCTCACTTCCATGAAACTGTTGAGTATGATGGACTCGAGATTCATTGGATGAGGGTTGCATATGAAGAGGTTTTTGGAAGGTTGGTCGATCTATACCCTCAGCTTGACTTGTCCTCATTGAAGAGTGAATTTCTAGAGGATGAACCTTAGACTCCGGCCAACGAAGGAAATGAGGCGGAGGTGGTAGAAGCCTTTGAGGGGTCTTCGAAGGAAGACGCCGTTTGCGTAGTAATGACTATCTTTGTAATAGTTAGGCTCTTCTTTTGTAATTTCTCTCATTTTGCAATGAACACCTTCCTTTATCATTTTTAGGCATGATGTGCTCTATTTTTAAGTTCGTCATACTCAAACCAACCCGCCTCATCTTATAATGGTAAACGATAGTTCGCCATGACTAGTTTGATTCCTATAAATCACTAACTGGTGAGCTTGTCAAAGAGTTAACTTTCAAGGTCTTGTTACGTATTAATCTCTGATGTAGACATATGAGCTCGTCATAATTAAATAAGTTGATGGAGATATGGGCTCGCCATACATTGATCGTTGATGGAGATGTGTATGAACTCATCATGCTTAACAATAATTTATTAGCTCGTCATAATTAATTAATTTAGTGGAGATATGGGCTCGTCATACATTAACTGTTGAAGGAGATGTGTATGAGCTCATCATACTTAATAACTTATGAACTTGTCATAATTAATTAATTTGGTGGAGATATGAGCTTGCCATGCTTTAACCGTTGATGGAGATGCGTATGAAATCATCATACTTATAATAATTTATGAGCTTGTCATAATTAATTAATTTGGTGGAGATATGGGATCGCCATACTTTAACCGTTGATGGAGATGTGTATGAGCTCATCATATTTAATAATCGTCCTGAACAATAATTTATGAAAGATAACTTTTATTGATCATAGACAGTACATACACAGATAGGATCTCACTGATAATATGTTCTGAGGTGATCCACATTCCAAGGGTGGGACTGAGTCTTTCCGTCGAGATTTTCAATTGAGAAGGTCCCGGGCCTGCCCTTACCCATGATACGGTAAGGGCATTCCCAATTTGGGCCCAACGTGCCTACCCCTGGTTCTTTCGACGACAAAAATACCCCCCTAAGTACTAAATCGCCTCAGTGAAATGATTTGCGTTTAACTTTACAATTGTAGTACTATTCCATCTTTCTTTGGTAGATAACCACTTGACTTGTGACATTTCTCTTTTTTCGTCAAGAAAGTCGAGCTTACAACGTCTTATCTCCTCGTTGAATTGCAATCATAGAGGCGATGGCAAGCCTACTTCAACTGGGCTCATTGCTTCCGCTCCATAAGCTATGGAGAATGGGGTCTTACCAGTTGCCGTGCAACTAGTTGGTGCATATTGCCCATAGTACGTGGGGAAGCTCATCCACCCAGACCCCTTTAGATTCTTCCAACTTCTTCTTTAGGAGGTGTTTTATAGTCTTGTTGACTGCTTCAACTTAACCATTTGCCTAAGGGTGATAAGAGGAGGAGAAGTGCTTTTGATCCCCCAGTTCATCTCATAAATCTCGGAGCTTCTTGTTGTCGAACTGTCGTTCACTGTTCGTGACTGTTGAGTGGGGAATGCCGAACTGAATATGATGTTTTTCCATAGGAATTTTGAAGTATGCGCTTCAGTGATTTTGGTTAAAGGCTTGACTTCGACCCATTTAGTGAAATAGTCAATGCAACGATTGCGTAATTTGAGCCCCCTTTCCTTGTGGCATGGGTCCTATCAGATCGATCTCCCACTTTGCAAAAGGCCATGGACTGGATACCACTTTTAACTCCTACGAAGGTTGTCTCTGAATAGAGGCGAAGCATTGACACTTGTCACATTTCTTAACAAACTGAAGGGTATCCTTCTACAGGGTTGGCCAATAGTAGCATTGCCTTAGCACTTTATGGGCCAGTGTCAGGCCTCCTGTATGGTTGCCACATATCCTTTCATGAATTTCTCTGAGTACATAACCTACCTCGTCTCCCCCAGTGTATCTTAGGAGGGGTGATGAGAATCATATCTTATATAGGACTTGTCTTTGAACACATAATGGACGGCCCTTCGCCTGAGCTTGCGGGCCTCTTCTTTATCTTCTGGAAATATGTGATCTTGGAGATATGCTATGATGGACCACATCCACTAGGGTCTTTCCCGACCCATATTACCTCCTCCATCTTAGTTGTGGAGGGTCGGGGGAGGTACTCCACAGGTAAGAGTTAGAGTAGTTCTGAGTCTTTGTTGCATGCCAACTTTGACATGGCATTCGCATGCAGGTTTCAACCTTTGGGATTTGGATTAATTCGAAAGGGATCAGTTCTATCACCTTCTTTAGGTACGTAGCCATGCCCTTATCCTTGGCTGCGAAACTGCCATTGACTTGGCTTACGACAAGTTACGAATCGCTTCGAATCGCCAGACTTTTCACTTGCATTTCTTTGGGCAGTCGGAGACCTTCTAAGAGAGCTTCATATTCAACAGCGTTGTTGGAGGTCTTGAAACCGAACCGTACGGCACAATTAAGCTTGTGGCCTTCAGGACTTTCTAGTAACACTCCGGTCCCCAAGCCGATTTCTCCCGTGGACTCATCCACGAACAGTGTCCAAGTTGGAGGGTATGTTGGTTCCATTTCGATATTGAGGCATGTCGTTTCTATGAATTCAACGACAAAGTCTGCCACTGCTTGTCCCTTTATTGTGGTCCGGGGTTGGTAAGTAATGTCGAACTCACTCAATTCTATGACCCATTTCATAAGTCTCCTAGACGCGTCTGGTTTCTAGAGTACTTGTTTGAGGGGGAGGTTCGTTAAAACTCGTATGCTGTGGGCTTGGAAATAAGACATTAGCTTCCTGGACGCGACCATAAGGGACAAAACGAGTTTTTCCACCTCCGCATAACGGGGATGTCAGTAAAAGGGCTTTAATAAAATAGTATATGGGTAGCTGTATGTTGCCTTCTACCAGCACTAGTACCAAGCTCACTGCGTTGGCGCTCACAGCCAAGTATAATAGCAATGTTTCCCCTTCCTTAGGCTTTGAAAGGAGGGGGGCTTATCTCCGGCGCTTTTTCAGCCCTTAAAACGCCTCTTCGCATTCCTTACTCTAATGAAATCTTTTTTCTCCTTAGCCTTGAAGAAAGTGAGGCATCTATCAATTGTTTTAGAAATGAACTGATTCAGTGCTGCAAGGCGCCCCATTAAACATTGCACTTCCTTAGGCTTACTAGGAGATCTTATGTTTAGCAAGGCTCTAATTTTCTCGGGGTTCGCCTCAATGCCTTGTTGGTTTACCATGTAGCCTAGGAATTTCCTCGAAGAGACCACAAAGGCACACTTCAATGGTTTAGCTTCATGCGGTACTTCCTTAGGATATCGAAAGTGGATCGTAAGTGCTCACATGGTCCGCCGATCTGAGATTTTTTACCAGTATGTTGTTGACATACACTTCCATTGTTTTTCCCAATAAATCAGAGAACATCTTATTGATTAACCGCTGATAGGTCGCTCCAGTATTCTTCAAACCAAAAGGCATGACTTTGTAGCAACATAATCCTCGATCTGTGATAAAAGAGGTATGTTCCTTATCAGCAGGGTGCATGGGGATATGATTATATCCGGAATATGTATCCATGAAGCTTAGCAGTTCATGACCCGTGATGGAATCTACTAATTGGTCAATCTTTGGGAGCGGGAAGCTATCCTTGGGACATGCCTGGTTGAGGTTGTAGAAATCAATGCAGACCCTTCATTTACCGTTAACCTTTTTCACATATCCACTTTGGGTATGATGCTTCCCTAATGAATCCGTTGGATATGAGCCTCTATACCTCTTCTTTCAGTGCGATATACCGCTTTGGATTTAGGGCTCTTCTTTTTTTTTCTGTGTGGAGTGAATTTTGGATCCGCATTGAGCCGATCGCAACTGATTTTGGGATCAATACCCACCATGTCTTCGTGTTTTCATGCGAACACATCTAGGTTATCAAGTAGGAAAATTTTGAGCTCGGATTTCCGTTTCGGTTCGAGTTATTTTCCAGCTTGTAGTGACCTTGTTGGGTCGTTCAGGTTACAGAGAAAGACTCCAGTTCTTCCACTGAGGTCGCCTATGAGTTAGATTCTGTGACCCGTAGATCCAAGTCCACTTCGATGACCCATTCTTTAGAGGCGTTTATCATGTTAATGCATTCTCTTTGTTCAGGGTCTAGACCTTCTTCAGGCACATCAACCATCTCAATATCTGATAGAACCATGTTCAAGCTCCTGGGTTTCGACTTCCTCAAGGAGCTGAGGTAACATTCTAGTGAACCCAACTGATCGCCTCTCACTGTGGTGATTTCTTCCTTGTTGGGAAATTTCATGCAGATGTGGTGTATAGACGTTATTGCTTCTAGCTCTTTTAGGGCAGGTCATCCCAGAACTCTATGGTAGGTAGAGCGATGGTCTACTATCAAGAACTCCATGAAATGTTGGGCTTTAATTGGGAACTCTCCCATCTCTATCGTCAACATGATCCTTCCTCTAGGTATGATGCTATAGGTTTCGACTTCCTCAAGGAGCTGAGGTAACATTCTAGTGAACCCAACTGATCGCCTCTCACTGTGGTGATTTCTTCCTTGTTGGGAAATTTCATGCAGATGTGGTGTATAGACGTTATTGCTTCTAGCTCCTTTAGGGCAGGTCACCCCAGAACTCTATGGTAGGTGGAGCGATGGTCTACTATCAAGAACTCCATGAAATGTTGGGCTTTAATTGGGAACTCTCCCATCTCTATCGTCAACATGATCCTTCCTCTAGGTATGATGCTATCTCCAGTAAAACAGTACAAATGGACGATCATGGGAGGGAGCGAGCTCGTAGTCCACAGTCATCTTATCGAAAGTCACTCCGAAGAGGATGTTAACAGAGCTCTCATTATCGACCAACATACATTTAAAACCATTTTTTTACCACAATAGCTCATACCACCAATGCGTCACAATGGGGATAGTGAACCCCAGAGGCGTTTTCCTAGGAAGATGAGATTGGTGGGGGTGCTCCCATCACTTCTACCGGTGCCGTTGATGAGGTAACTCGTCAACGGAGGGTCTTTCGCCTCCCTCTATGTGTGGACCACCAATTATGGTGTCAATCTCTCTGTTGGGTGCACTGTCAATATTAGTTAGAGGTTCTCTTCTTGGCCGCTGACCTCTTGTCCTATTCCTGTCCTCCTCATGCTCCCTTCGAGGTGATTCATTTCGACGATTCCTCATTTCCTCTTCCTATCGGGGCCCTTGCCTAAATGGATGGGCATTCATTTGTCTGCAATGATCATATCTACTCTCAACAGGGGCTCTAGAGGGCTGTCCATGATGTGACCTAGACAAGCAATTCTCAGTGTTGTGTCCATTAGTTTGGTAGTATGTACAATATTGCCTATTTATAGGTTATCTTCCATTTCCCCTGCTTTTGCCTTTTCGTTTGGGTAAGTTCGGCTACCTACGGGTATCAAGTCCAACCTCTTCATATGCTAAGAGAGCACGGTGTTTAACGTGGAAGTAGCCGCGCTTGTCCTGAGGTGGGGGCTATGGTGTACCCGTTGGTCCTCCAAATGGGAAATAGGACCTCTTCGTTGCCTCTGGGGTAGTGGGAGCCTCATTGAGGTTCAGTTTCGATGATCAATCAACTCTTCGTTGACAATTTCACTCCTTATCATTTCCACTAAAGCGTTGTAGATGGTTGGATTCTTGTTTCGCATATCTTTCCAAAATAATGTGTTCATGTTGAGGTCTCCCCTTAATGCGAAAAGGGCCTCTCTGTCGGTGACTTGTTCATAGTAAGTCATCTCGTTCGTAAAGCGAGCCAAGTAACTTTTCAGGGTTTCTTTTGCTTGTTGCCTCATGTCCTGCAGCCTCTGAATATGGGCTTCTCCATCTTCGCTTGACAAGTACTGGTTTTAAAAAGGCTTTCTTTAGATCCGACCAGCTTTTGATACTCCTAGCTGGGATGTGACTATGCCACATTTCAGCAGCCCCTGTTAAGGTGAGGTGGAAAGCTCAACATTTTAGTGCTGGTGAAGCCCCTCATAGGGACATCTGAGTTTTGTAGTTGTTGAGGTGCTACGCGGGGTCTCCCTTGCCTTCGTACTTAGGTATCTTTGGGGGCACGAAGTGGTTAGGAACAGGAGCGTTTCTCAACTCTTGAGAAAATGGCAAGCTTTCGTCATCATCATCCATTTCGAAGGATCTGCAAGGGCCCTCCGAGTCGTTCTCATCAGCCTGGTACCTGGGAGCCACCGCCCGGTTTTGGTTCCTCAAATTGGCGGCATCCCTCCTTTCCCGTCTATTCTTATNTTAGTTCTTGGGAAAATGGCAAACTTTCATCATAGTGATCCACCCGGTTCCTCCTTCGCTGCGATGTCCCCACCCAGTTCCTTGCGTTTGCTGTGTTTCGCCTTTTTCGCCTATTCCTAGGTGGTGGTGGCATTCCTTGAAGCTCATACCCTTAATGCTGTTCCTGCTCCTCTTGGTTTGGGATAGGCGGTTGAGGCCTATTTTTAGGCCTTGTAGGTCCAATCATATCAACGACACTGGCGGACATTTGAGGTTCGTGTTCTTAGGGATATTATGGGGAAATATTCTCTCCCATAGGGATGTCACCACCATGGTTGCTCGTGGCATAATTGGTAAAAGTGACAACTCCTACTCCCCTTTCCATTGGGTCATTGGTTCCGTACATTTATGGATACGTCATTGTGTTGTTTTCTTCACCCTCTTGGTGAAAAGTCCTGTGTTGAGATGCTTAGGGCCCTACTTGCTGCTGCATCTGCATTAACAGCTATTGCATGGTAGCGTTTTGTTAGGCCATATTCATCATGTTAGCGGCCATTTCTCCAACTTTCCATGCCAGGTGTGCAATTGTACCGTCTTCTCTATGGCGATGATGGGGGCGATACATGTTTACATTTGTTCGAAGAACCTCTTCTACAGAGGCACCCTGCTGCCCGTTTCCACCATGCATTCCCTAGTGACTTGAACTCATTGAGCTTTCTAAATTGTCTTTTCACAATGGTCCTTTGTTCAAGAACCACAACCTTTCTTCAAGGCCTCTACACCAACAACTTTTACCATTGGGATGTACATGGTTATGGTATCAAAGTTTTCCATAGATGGCGTCAATCTTTTGATCCCAAAAAATGGTCTCGTGACGTGGCCAACAGAAAACTAGAAAATCACGTCTCTGTAAATTGAATTGCAATATATTCAAATCAAATCACTAGTTCTATTGATGAATCAATGAACGGAATAATCCACCACATTTTATTGATTGCGGTCATAATTCTTTTGTGCATAAAAGGGGTTGGCTGTTGGGTGTAGTGACGAGAATTAAGGTTTTCTTTGGATTTGTAAGCTTGCATCCCTCTATCCGTGGTGTTGAGTGTGTCCTTTTATACTTCTTGAGAGATGGATGAGGTCCGTTTGATGGCCAAACACGTGTGCACACTAGATCTATTGGTCCTTACTGCTATCGACCAATCAATCAAACTATTTAATGCTGAGATCCCCATATCTTTATTTATGGGCTAAGGATTTGACTGCGTTGGTATGCGGAGGCGGCGTGACAGTGAGTTGTCTTGTCAATCACTTCACAGGTTTTGTTGTTGGTTGACTAATTGCCTCGCTAAGGGTAGGTTCGCATTGGGGGCCTCTGTAAAAGGGGTCGGACGGATAGCTTTTAGGATGAGTTCACCTCGATGCTCATAGAATCGAACTGCCATGCTTCTATGCTACGTGTGAGCTTGTCAGTCCACTACGTGGTGCGTTTATTTTTATGATTATTTATATAAATAACAAAACCAAACGTGTTTTTTAAAAGTCTTAACATAGACTCAAAATAGAAAATAGAAAATGAACCTAAAATTGAAAATCAAAACACAAACCAAACATGTCCTCATTTTTTTAACTTCTCCCTATAATGATCGTTGATCTCAAAAAATGAACTTAACAGATGTCGAACCTACTCATGCATGCGTGAGCTAGGTCCAACACGCTATGACAGATCAACGGTCAAAATCACCCTAAAATTGAATGTGGGAAAAACTCAACGACACGAGACTCTTCCGTTCGAGTTTTGACGAGATGTCTGGGATACAATTGTTTAATGATAATCAATCGCTATGAACTCAATTTATAGATCACGAACCAATTTAAGGAAATAAATTAAGTTTCTCCAAGTATCTAAAGTTGCATTAACCCTCAATTGTTACGTGGTGAGGGTATTTATAGTGTTACAAACAGAACGATGATATTTAGATAAAATTATGCGTAGCCTCATCTCCCCGATTGAGGTATCAAATCCTAGTTATCCTGTTGACTTTTCTAGCTTCATTAAGGATTTAATGCTCCTATACCCTATTGACAAGACAAGGCATGGATATACTTTTTACAATGGTCACATCAATCATTCAAATAAGATTTCTGTAATAAATTCAATATCTAGCACGTGGGCTGTCACTAGCTAGTGAAAGCTCGGACCTTGGTCACTTCGACATGCCCACTTTGAATTAGTCGAGCCTCGAAAATTACCTTAAAAGCCTCGTCTTCTATGGCAGTGGTTCGGTAGGGGTGGGTCAACAACTTAACTAATTAGTAGTAGTGGCAATCGAGTTGAGCGGCTCGTACTGTAGCGACCTACGAGCCGCTCGGGCTCGTAAAAAAATGAGTCCGAGCACGAGCCGAGCAGGCCGGCTGGGCAAGCTCGGCTCGTTTTTGACGAGTAGCTCGCCTATTTTTTTTAGAAGGATAGTTAAAAAAAAATAAAAAAAATTCAAAAAGACGAGCCACGAGCCGAGCAGCTCGGCTCGACTTTCGAGAAACGAGCTCATGAGCCGAGTCGAGCAGAAGCTCGACTCGTTTGCCACCCCTACTAGTTAGGCCACGTGGTAGTACCAGTTGCAAGTCATAACAATGACCATAAAATATAGGCTAAATCAAGGTGTCACATATCAAGAATTTGATTCTTTCATATTTGTAACCTAGAAAGGGACACAACATTTGCATTTTGGTTATCCATTTGAGCACATTATATAAAGTTTTAGGTCTCTGTTTGGTACAAATTAAATTTTCATTCTTAATTTTCTACTCATTTTCAACCACATTTTTCAATAAAATAATATTTATCATCACATCAATAACTTTTCTTTCTTTTTCAACCACACATTCTTCGTAAATCTAATATTGCAGAATATATTCTTCCAAATTAATGTGGCTCAAACACACCCATAATTTTTAAATATCTTCAATTTTTAGATATGTTATTTTATTACTTATAAGTAAAAATTCTACTTATTTTCACATAAGCAAATAATTCATTTTAATACTTATTTATTTACTTAAAGTGAACTTACTTTCAAGAAGATTTTTGAAACTTTGCAAACAATGGTGTTCTATAATCTATATGATCACCTAATTTCAATTTCTTCTCAAATTGATCCTTTAACTTACATTTTTATTCTAAATAGACTATTCTATTTGTGACTGTGAACAACACAAGCGGCCAATCGACCCAATCTTATGTGTGTAATGCATGGTTTGAAGCTTTTTGACAAAAATAAAATTCAGAATTAGTGAATTAAGATTGTGATATTCTAAATTTGTTTGCTAATCTAACAACTTATTTATCATTGAAATTATTTATTTTGTTAATCAAAAGGGACGAAACATAATTTGGTCGCGGTTCATAGTGGATTAATGAAGAACCAGAGAAAAAGGTTAAATTGAATGATCAAATTAAAACAAATTAAACTTTGAGAACCAATGTGAAACAAATGGTAAGTTGAGTGTCCACAAAATATTTCCCAATAGTAATAACTATTATTTATAAAATACTAATTTTATTAACAATGCATTTTTCTATGAAGCTCTTCTTCTCAAACTTTTCACCAGAGCCAAATTGATGTACAACACAGCTGAAATCTGCCTCTGCAGATGGAGAAAGAGAGACCTTTGGACGAAATCTTCTTTTATAAAGGCATCACTGCTGACGTTTAGATAAGTTTTCTTGATTTCTCACAAATATGAACGCATTCTCTTCTAGGCTTCCCAGGTTACTCAAAGAATCCACCCCTTTGCTCCCTGAAAACTTTGCGTCTTTCTTAGATACTTGTTCAAATGTCAATTTATTGAAAAAGTTACATGCTTGTATATGTACACGAGGCCTTGCAGACAACAACTTTTTGGGCTCCAAGCTTGTCAAATCCTATACAAGATTCAATCTTCTAAAAGAATCCAAATGGGTTTTTGATAAAGCTGTTGACAACAATCTTCCTCTCTGGATTTCAGTTATTGTTGGGTACTTTAGAGGTGATAACTTTGATGAAGTTTTGAGGAAATATATAGAACTAAGGCGGATAAATATTGGTATTCATAGTTCTGCGCTCACATTTGGTTTGAAAAGTTGTGTTGAGTTGGGGACTTTTGAATTTGGAAGAGCCATTCACGTGGATGGTTTTAAATTTGGATTTAGTAATAATCAATTTGTGGGGTCATCTTTGATTGGGTTTTATTCGAAGTTTGATCATATTGAGAAAGCAGCTAAAGTTTTTGAAGAAATTATTAACAGAGACGTGGTTGCTTATACTTCGATTATCACAGGGTACGCTCATGCTTCTGATCTTTGTGCTTACAAAGCTTTTAGAATGGCATCCCATATGCAATGGGATAGAATTGAGCCTAATAGGGTTACTTTGATAAGTTTACTTTATGCTGCATCACAATTGGGAGCACTAGAAGAGGGAAAATCAATTCATGGTTATGGAATTAGAAGAGGAATTGGTTGTCTAGATGAAGTTTTTGAAACAAGCCTGATGGATATGTATGTAAAGTGTGGTGATCCGAACAAAGCAGCTGCAATATTTGAAAAGATGGATGAAAAGACTATTGGTTCTTGGAATGCTTTGATT
Organism: Fraxinus baroniana; assembly: GCA_903798355.1. Lineage (NCBI taxonomy): Eukaryota > Viridiplantae > Streptophyta > Magnoliopsida > Lamiales > Oleaceae > Fraxinus > Fraxinus baroniana. The sequence continues at coordinate 23,667 of CAIGRO010300806.1, forward strand.
GCTTGTCATCTTCAATTGGGACAACCGTCGAAAGCTCTGAACCTGTTTTCCCAAATGGTGGAAGAAAAATGTGAGCTTGATTTGATCACTTTAGCAAATGGCCTAATGAGTTGTTCAAATTTGGGGAATTTGCTTGCAGGAAAAAGTATTCATAGTTACATACTTCGATCGGGAATTCAACTTGATCTTGTCACTACCACAAATTTGATTGATATGTACTCGAAATGTAAGCACTTAACTGAAGCAAGTGAAGTCTTCAACAGATCAAAGGATAAGGATAGTGTTTTATTTAATGTGATGATAGCCGCTTATCAATGTAATGGATTTCCACATCAGGCCATGAAGACATTTAATGAAATGGTAATGGCAGGTGTTAGACTTAATATTAGTACCATCCTGAGTGTGCTCTCATCATTATCTGATATAAAAAACTCACGAGGAGGCAAGTGCATACATGGATATGTGCTTAAACATGGTTTTGAAGCAAACACTGAAGTTGCTAATCAACTCATGAACATTTATGCAAAATGTGGCTTCATAGAATGCACAAGACAAGTCTTTGAAAAATTAAAGATTAGGGATACAGTATCTTGGACAACGCTTATGATGGGTTACGTTAATCGCAATCTTGCTGATGAAGCAATGACCTTGTTTCGGTTGATGCTAAGAGAAAAACTGCACCTTGATTCTGTAGCTTTAACAAGTGTGCTTCAGGCATTAAATCAGCTTGGGATTGTAAGTTTAGCGAGAGAAGTTCACTGTCTTGCGTATCGAATATCTGTGGAAGAAGATATATTTATAATCAATTCCCTAATTACTACTTATAGCAGATGTGGAAAATTAACGATGGCCATAAATTTGTTTGAACACATGTCTGAACGTCATTTATCATCATGGAACACTATGATAACTGCATATGGGATGCATGGGGATTGCGTACAGGCACTCAAATTGTTTGACCAAATGAGAACAGAGAAGATCTCACCTGATGCAGTTACCTTCACATCAGTACTCTCCGCCTGCAGTCATTCTGGATCTTTAGAAAAGGGCTTGTGTATTTTCTGGTCCATGGAGAAAGAGTACGGAGTTGTTCCATCAGAGGAGCATTATGGTTGTGTAGTGGATTTGTTAGGACGAGCAGGAAAGATAGAAGAAGCATACAATCTTCTAAAATTTTTTCCATCAGGACAGAATGCTTCTGCTCTTAGGGCTCTGCTTGCTGCTTCCAGAGTTCATGGTAGTACTGCGATGGGGGAAAGAATAGGAAGGTGGTTATTGAATATGGAGCACCAACATACAACCATTTATTGTGCTGTGTCAAATATGTACGCTGGAGGAGGAAAATGGGATGATGTAGCATGTATAGGAGCTATTGCAAAGGGGAGAGGTTTGAAAAGGACTACAGGGTATAGCCTTGTTGATTTATGCTAAATTTACTTAACTGTCATTGAGCATGTTGCTCGAGTTCTAGATAGCTTACTTAAATACATACCTTCGTTCTGTGTACATTGGTAACAATATTCTTTGAACATATTTGCTGCTGTCAAGTTTTACTCAAACACAATTTTGGTAATTTCTTTATGAGGATTTGTTTCCGTTCCCACAAAGATAGGGTTGATTTCCAGTTCTAGGCTGTGGGTCCAGCCTATAATGCTAAACCAGGTTGAGGCGTAACTGAGCTTGGAATCAGAGATAAGGATTGTTGGGATTCTGGACCTACAGATCAGCAGTTCTAGGTGGCTAATGCTGATATATAATGAATTGGGGCCGTCGAGCCCAGGAGACCCCAGACTCCCAGCCTATGGCATGATGATTCTTCTTCTGTTTATTGATCATATAGAAAGAAATTTAGCTTCTTAGATAATTATATGGGATGTTAAGTGTGATTTTGATAGTGAAAATTTGCAAGTTCAATTATTATTATTATTATTTGTTGAACACATCTAGAGTAACAAACCATACTAGAGGTGTTACATAAAACTGACCAAATGATGATTCTGTGAAGGTATTCATTGATCCTAGCAGCATGAACAGCTATTTATCATTTGGTGAATTATTTGTAACACCTCTAATATGGTTTACAACTCTAAGGTGTTCATTGATCGTCAGAACACAAACACCTATTTATAAGTTTTCTGGAATTGAGCCTTACTCGATTTGGAACTTCCAATGGTTTTATGCCCAAGAAAGAGAAGGCAGAGAAGCAGCAGTCTAGATCATCTTTGCAATCACACCCCTGCATGGATGTGGCATGTGATTGGAATGAATGGTGAGAATGGCAAGTTAATTTATTGAATCTGGTAAAACATGCTTTTAGGTTCGTTTCATATGTCATTTTCTTTGCAGATAACAGTCTTAAGATTCAGTTCAATTGCCTGTCTCACGGATTTTCTTTTGAAACTTGGGATTTACTTTTTTAGGTTGGTATTTTGCTTGCTTATTTCAGATTCTCAATCCTTTTATTGAAGAATGTATTGATAGAACAGAATAGGTGGAATTTGGGATGTAAATATGCCATGAGCAGATTATTTAGTTGTTTGTAGAATTCAGTTAACTCTGACAGAATGAAAGTGCTGAACGTATTTAAAAGAGGGACGCACTGCGGAAATTGGTGAAGCCAGCTCTCTTTGGAATGACGATAGGGTAAAAAATCCTTGTTCAGCATCTTTCTGTTCATCACACTTGGATTGCCCATCGGAATCTTTGGTTAAACTGCTTTCCTGAAGTTTCTAAAGCTCTGAGCCACACAGATTGATTGCACTTTGGCTGTTGCTGGTAAGCAAATTGGTCAAGTTAGTATTATAGCACTTCATCTTTGTAGATGTCTAATGATATCTAGAATTGTTGGTCAAGTGAATTGTTTAGTTCAAGTTTGTTGGTCTACTTAAGATGAAGAGTCCTGCTGCGTTATCAGAAGTGTGGCATTAATGAATTTAGCATGATATCCTTTGTTGTTGAAAGTTAACACTTTGACTTGTGGGCATGCTTCCAAATCATCTTTCTGGTACTAAATGTTAAGTTGTGGAGCCTAATTATTGTCGATACTAATTATTGCCACTTTCTTGGAGCTAGTCGCGGATAGACTAAAATTTCATTAAGGATTGTAATGTTTACTTTTCTTGATGCATTTTTGTAATTATTGCCACTTTGTAATGTTTACTTTTCTTGACGCATATTTATCCTGGGGTGTGTGCTGTGTTTTGCGTTTCTATTAGGAAATGAATTCCTATCTTTTGGGAAGAATTAATTTAATTTTTAATGTAAGTTGCTTTGCATATTATACGTTTTGTTCAATGTAGATTCGCTTGTTCCTAACATATGATCTGTTTTTTTGAATTGAGACCCATTTGTGGCGCTCATATAATTTTATATTTATTTGAAAACTTTTGATCCTTGAGTTAGTGGTATCCCTGGATCTGTGATAGGTTCGTCCTGGAACTATTTATTGCTCATGTACATGTCTAATGCTTAGTGAGAGACTTCCCAAAATTTTAATTTTGTCTTACTCAAATTTACTGATCTTTAGACTAATATATGTTATTACTTTTGTTTAGATAAATATGCAGTGAATTTTCTGGCTTGGACCATTCATTGGAGCTGCCATTGCTGCATTCTACTAAAGGGCAGCAGCCATTAAAGCACTGGGATCTTTCAGGAGCAATACTTAAGACAAATGTGCATTTCTTTCTCACAAGTGCATGAAAGTGGAGAGGACCTTGAAAACTGTACATGAATTCCCTCTGGAGATGGATTTCCTTTAAATTGTACCCCTATCATTTTCCTTTTCCTTTTGGCTTGAAAGTATGTAACTGGTATTGTAATTTCTCCAACTTTAAGTGCTTCTGCATTGATGATGTTAATCATAAACAAGTAAATCGTTGGTGCTCACTCTCTCCCTTTCACACTTTCATGATATTAAAATAAAATAGACAAACAACGCACTCGTAATTCATTCAGCGCTTGTTTGGTAGAAGTTTTGTTTGTTAAAAAGCGATCAAATCTCATTTTTAACTACACACGTCATAGGACTTGCAATTTTTATCTGTCTTTTAAGTAATTATTTGTGACATCCATCAACTTTTATTTACTTTTATAACTCTTAGCAATGTTAGAGAGTCCTTGTATAAATAAATAGAATGTATACAGTTGAAAACTTAATTTATTCTTTTGGTATCGTTCATGGTATATAAGTATCGACGCCATATTATATCATTGTAGATAGTGTATGACACAATTAAGTATATGAACATGCTTTGATACAAAATCTCACAATTTTATTACTTCATACAACTATACAAAGTAAGCACCAAGAAAGAGAACTACTCTATATATCAAAATACTGAAAAGTTTTATTAACTTCTTAAAATATCAGCTTTTATATGTATAAAATTTAATGCATAACTAATCATGGAAATAATTTTTGTGCATTAGTGACTGAGTTTTCTGTCAATTAGATAATTACAGTATTCGATGATGGGAATGAAACAAAAGACAATAGCTTCATTCATGTAAGTTTTTTTAGCACAATTTATTTAGCTCTTAGAACTAAGTAATGTTCTTTAAATAATGTGAATTTTACCTTTTACCAAATGAATTTCATTTCAACTACTTATTTTCCCTTTTCTTAGTTTCACCATTTCATTCATAATTTGCAATGTTCGCTTCCTAAATTCGATAGGCTAAATTTTGTTCGTGGTTCCAGATTACTTAGTCATTGCACAGAGAAAACATTTTCTGGGCTTTGAAGTAGATGAATTCAGATTATCAGTAGCTTCTCCAACATGTTTTATCTGGTTACACTAGCAATAATCAAATTATAACAATTCTACTATATTTAATCCCCATGCATATGTGTATATCTACGCTATTAAATACCCAATAAAAATACAGCACGTGCATTGCACGTGCCTCAACTAGTAAACCTCCATAAATCTTGCGTGTTCTTGAATGTTTATTTTTCTATCTTTGAATTGATTGCTCTCATGTCTCTCTGTGTGGAGAAGTATATGATTCCTTCTCAAAATTGAAACTTCAATTGTATGTTTGCAAGGTGGATTACATAATACTGAACAATATCTAGGAAAAAAAGAAAACTAAATAAAAATGTTGTCCATTACTCTACCCAATCCCGTGCAGCATTGCATATCAAACATGTTTCAAATGTTCAACAATAAAGAGACTGGCATTAGAATGGGAGAAGGAAAACAAAGCACCCTCTTAAGTCTTATCTGTGAGAAACCCAAGAAATCATGAAGCCACACTGATCATATCTTGAGAAGTTGAAAACAGCCCATATTCTGGTCTGTTCTTCCTCTGGTTTTGATGTACAGTTGAGAAATCTTGTCCTTCACTCCAATTGTGTTCGACTGCCTTGCTCGTCTTATGGCAAAGAGATGCCTTGTTTATATCAAGTCCTGTTATGGATGGGATCTGATCCTCTTGGAACTCTTCTTTTGCTCATTCGGTGTGGATCGAATGTCTGATTTAGAGGTGCCCGTCTTATCTGTATTCCGGCCCTTCATGACAACTTCTTTGAGTATACTTATACTCACGCTCTGATTCTTTGCTATCAACTGATGAACTTTGCTTCGTCTTAGAGCAAGATCTATACTCGTCAAGCTAAAAACTTCACTTGGATGAAACACTAATAATCCTAGACAGATGAATAATAAAAATGCCCTACAAACATAAAGAACCATGACTTTCTTGAGGAAATAAGAGGAATGAAAATATGTTTCTCTTATTTTAAGAATACTAGAAGATATGGTTGCCCAAGATTGTAGTCCTTGAGTTCCTATGTTCCATTCCTTGATATATATCATATGACAATGCCTTAATAGAGTTTTAGATTCACCTCAATAATAAATATGCAAAATCTAAGCAAAGTGTTGTAAAAGAATCTGAGTAAGATGAATAAAGGTAATTGGAACAAGACCTTCAAGAAGCTAAGCATCTTTCCATTTGTTTCCTTGTATCTCTATCGTTTGTTCTGCTTTTGTCTTCTAAACAAAAGACCAGACCAATCACCCTGGGCTCCCAGCCACCCTGCCAAATCATCGACCGCAGGCACGAGACTTTATACCCTGACTATTAATCATACCCAAGACCTAAACCTGAAAATGGAAGGAAGTTGTGGTAGGTTGACTATCACACCTTACATAAATGTATTCCTACAGGTTTTTAGTGCTTCAGAGTGGAAAAATAAGTTTTAAGTAGATAGAAACTCTTTGTTCAATGAAAATAAGACATATGGTCCGTTTGACATGATTTTTGAAAAGTCAAAAGAAACTTTTGAATCCATTTGACTAATTTTATGAAAACACTTTTGATAGTTAGAAAAACTTTTAGAGAAAGTTGGTCCAATGTGACTTTTGGAATAAGAAGTGTTTTTAAAAACTAGTTTCTAAACAAATACTGGGGTAGCTTCTTCCAAAAGCTTTTTTACAGGAAGCAAAAGCAAAAGCGAAAGAAAAATCATGCCAAACTACCCTTAGTTTATTGTTGTACATAGTTATTAGGTTCGATATTGTGGTAAGTTGAAGGGATAAGTCCAAGAAATACAGAAGCCTCACATTGAAAATGTTTGAAGGGACTGATTCTTTGCTTTTGATGTTCCAAGTTGGGGTAAAAGAGTGATGCACTTTCATTACATGCTTTAATTTAATACCCCACAAGATTAGTCCAAATAATATCTGTGTATCAATACCACTGGAAGAATATGGCTATAGTCTTGTTTGTATCTCGCATGGGCTACAAATGAAACAAAGAATCCAAGATGTTTAGGGGACCAGAGAACTTTACTTCTTTATATTGGATTTCTAGAATATAAAGCGTTAGGTTCAAGTCCAGGTCTCACGATGATTTTTGCCTGTTGTCGTGAGATCAAATATGCTGGTAAATGTAAAATTTGGATATTGCCAAGTGAAATATTTTTATGTACCTGACAACATATTTGTGTACGATAAGAATAATTTTACTAAGGGTCTCTTTAAATTTATTGAAAGATTTTAAAATAACTTCATTCTTACTAATCCGTCCAATATATCTGTTTTACATCACTCTTGTGTACGAATCTTCTTTTCAGGTCCATGCACAATAGGCCTCTAGTGCATGCTATTTACATTATAAAATGATAGAACCACCAAAAGCAAATGAATGTTGATAATTGTTGGAATATTTTTTGTTTCTTTTTCCAAATCAACCAGTGTTTTGTCACATTCTTTCTTAAAGGTAAATTTAAAAGACAGAGCGGGCCAGCCTAATACCAGTCTACTTTGAGTTTGTTCCACACTAATTATAAGAGAAGGATGAGAAAGAACACATCTATATGTCAACCATAACCAGCAACGTTCAAGGGCTCGAAGGGATTGTATTTGCATCA
>CAIGRO010300899.1:0-20609 GCA_903798355.1 Fraxinus baroniana
TGATACGCCATTTGGACGGTATCAGGGACCTTTTTCGTTGAATCTGAATAATCTTTTTAAAGTTTGATACCATTTTAATTTGGACCAATTTCAATTACATTAAAAAAGGCGACTTGAAAGACCTTAAGTCGATTGAAGTTGGATCAATGGTCCGTGGGGTTAAGTTCCATTCCAATAGAACAATATAAATTAAAAATATTGTAAAACATACTAAATAGATTATATCACGATCAAATTAAATACATATTAAGCCCATGTTTGTTACACATTAAAATTTTCATTTTCATTCTTATATTCATGTTCAACCATACATTTTTCAATAAAATAATATTTTTCATCACATCAATAACTTTTACTTCTTTTTCAACCACACATTCTCCATCAATCTACTATTACATAATACATTCTTTCAAAATAATGTGACTCAAACACACCCTAATTTTCATTTTCATTCTTATATTCATGTTCAACCATACATTTTTCAATAAAATAATATTTTTCATCACATCAATAACTTTTCCTTCTTTTTCAACCACACATTCTCCATCAATCTACTATTACATAATACATTCTTTCAAAATAATGTGACTCAAACACACCCTAAATCAATATAAATACATGTTGAATACCCGCGTATTATACTTATTGAATAAAATGAATTCAACATAAATATTAAGAATGTTAAATCATCCAAACTCAATGCAAAATATCCTCATTCAATCCAAGTGTTTAGTAAAAAATCAAGTCAAAAAATTGAGTCAAGAAGCCGAGACATGAGCAGCAATGAGAGGCAGAAGAGACGAGGCAGAAGAGATGTGAGTCAGAGGAGAATTTTGATCATTCGGTTTTATGTTTTTGGTTTTAATTACTAATTTTCTTTTTAATATTTTTTAATTTATCGGGTTGGGTTGGGTTTTAATAAATAACCTGAAACCCAACCCGACTCGGCCTAAAAATGATTTCCTAACCCGAACCTAACCTAATTGAACTAAAAAACCAATCTGAAATGGTTGGTTTGTGTTGGGTTGATCGATTTGACTAGTTTGAATTGATTTTTGTACAGCCCTGCCCTTCATACAGTCTAGCTAAAGACTATTTGGGAGACAAATTTTCTAACCCTTTTTATTTATTTTGATTTCCGTATTGGAATAATCTTCATCATGACACTTAGCCTAGTTAAAAGACAACATTAATTGAGTCAAAATAAGTTTTCTTTTTATTTCTTCGATTATTTTTCCCTGTTTGATAGGTACCATGGATATTGACATCGAAAGTAGCTTAGAAAAATAAAAGTGAATTAAATTGACAAATAGCTCCTCACACATTCAACAGAAAAATTTGAGGAGTACCGTTTTCTTTTCTTCCTCATCCCCTTGTATTCTTACTTATACTTTATGACACTAAGGACAATGTCGATTTTAAATTTCGGGTGAAAAAAAAAACCTTTGAATTTTTACTTTTTCGAATGTTTTTTGAGTGTCTGCGTGTTTGTTTTTCATTATTACTTTAGAAGATAATAAAAAAAATTGAAAATAATGATGATATATATATATATATATATATATATATATATATATAAGTATTTTCTTGTTTTAGGTTTTGTGTTTGTGTGGCTTAGATAACTTAGCTTGCAATAATGATTAAATTTGAGATTTGGTGTTGATTTATGAACGGTGGATAAGTTGTATGTTGGATTGATTGACACTTAACCATGCCAAACTTGATACTAGAATTGAGTTTTACACCATGATACAATAAGTTGATTCATAAGCCGAATAGGTTGATAGATTGAACATAGATGCTATACCCAAAACTGTCTTATATTAACGATTCTTAGACAAATTTAGCATAGTTTGGGGATGATTTTACGATTGTAGGAAGATACGGATGTAAATCGAGATTCCTTATGTGAAAACTTATGTGTGGATTGTCTTAGATTAATAGGATAAAATTGGGCAAAAATCTTAAGTTAAAGGTCGGTTTGATTAGATGGGTGTTTAATGAGGGGTATTGCACTAATCATGGTAGAAAAATATATAAAAAAAATCTTTTCGTAACATTTATGACTCGAGTTATTAAGTTTGCTAGGGTATTTACAACCTTGTGCCCTAAAATCATCTGACTTGAGAGTCATCGGTCAAAATCTCGTTACATGGGTCATGTAGAAAGTTTAAGGTGGAGAGAATGCAATTGGATTTTCAAAAATAAAAAGACGAAAGGTTAAACTGTAACCAAGAAACACGTTTTTACATGCATGAACACACAATAAACAAAAATGGAGAAATTAATTTCACTTAATCACCAACTAAAATCACTTAAATATTCAAGAAATGAGAAAATTACAACTTTCACTTGTAAAAATAGATCTAAACTAGGGATGACAAAAAAATCTAACAAACTTGATACTCATGGGCCCCCTCCCGAAAGGGACGGTGATAACCCGCTTAATCGGGTATTCGGGTCGGGGACGGGACGAGAAAATTTGTCCCGGGGCGGGTTCGGGTCAGGGACGGATAACAGGTGCCTCGCCCCGTTCTGCTTCGCTCCATTTAAATTTTTATTATTATTATTATTATTATTAGAATACAATACTTTAAATGGAAAATTTCACGAAATTTCATTAGTTCTGATAGAAAATAGCAACTAAAATTATATGTCGAGTCTAATGAATGGGGGAGATAAAAATAAATTATTAAAAACTTAGCAAAAATAATTAAGTGGGGCAAGGGCCTCGCCCCGCCTTAAATGGGTAATGGGATGGGGACGAGGATGAGGCGGGGAAATGCTCGGCGAGGCAGGGAGTGGAGGAGGTTGGCCCGACCTCGCCCCGCTCCATTGCCATCCCTAATCTAAATTTCTACACAAAGGAACAAAAATGACTAATCAAGAGCGATTTGAGGGTCTATTAGAGATAGAAATTGACTTTAAGAACAACTTATAGAGTCATCCTTCGGAGAAAAAAGATGAATAGAGAGAAGAAGAAAGGAAATATACGAATGGATGTCTAGGAAAATGGTAGAGTAAATATATGGGTGATTCTGACAAAAGAATGGATGTGATTATTGTGTGTGAAGTGTCTACCCTCATAGAGAGAAGTGTTGCGTGCAGAAGAATATATATATTTTTTGTTTGTAAGAAATCAAAACGACGCCGTTTTTCTCTTTTATATTATTATTATTATAGTAGGATATAAATACATATGTATTACATCATCGTGAACTAAGGATGATATCTTATGAATTGTAATCAACTCTCCTCTTTTATGTATTGTAGGGATATTTTGAGGAATTCTTAAGTATTATTCACCATTTATTATTATTTGTTTGGGTTAATTTCACAAACAGTTACTGAACTTATTTAAAAATTACAAAACGATAACTAAAGTTTAAAATTTATAGAAACGATCACTAAAATTTCATGCACTTTCACAAACGGTCACTGAATGATCGTTATGATTTTAATTCAAATTTAAAGAATCAAAACACGTGGACATAGAAACTTGACCACCTCAAGTAAAAATCTCTTTTAAACAAGAATACACTATATTTTTATATGAACTAAAAAAAATAAAAGTGCATTAAAAGTTAAGAAATATATGCACGATCACACAAAAACATAGAAAAATATTTATATCTCATATCTAAATTTATGGTCTTGTACGTATATAGACAGAACGAAAATTAAAATATCACTTTTACAATTTTCATCTAATTTACTCCAAATGTGGCACTTAATAGTAAGAAATTTGTATTTGAGGCGTTCAAACTTTTACGTCCAGGTGTTTTGGTCCTTTAAGTTTGAATTAAAATTATAACGGTCATTCAGTGACCGTTTGTGAAACAAATTAAAATTTTGGTGACCGTTTGTGAAAGCGCATGAAACTTTAGTGATTGTTTCTGCCAGTTTTAAATTTTAGTGACCGTTTTGTAATTTTTAGGTAAGTTCAGTGATCGTTTGTGAAATTAACCCTTATTTGTTTATAATTTAAACTCATGGTACAAATTAAAATTTAGATTTTAATTTAATTCAAAGTCAATAATTAATTTTAATTACATATATCATATAACCTACAATTTTTCAGTTATACATTTCATCGACTTTTGTCAAAATTTTACTAAAAAATTGATTTTAATCCCTACCAAACGGAGTCTAAATAAAGAAGTAACGGAGATGCTCTAAAAAGTTAAAATTAAAATTTGGAAATTTATTTTTTTATAGTAAAGATTCGTTATTGAAATTTTATTAAAAACTCATTAAATAATTTTGAAAATGGCAATATTTGCTGTTGATGATGAACTTTTCTTTTACCAAAAATAACGAGCTTTTTCCAGAATCCATTGTCATTTTTCTTAGTCATTTAAGTTTAAAATACATAGTTAATTGTTATTTTCTCTGCAGTCATTTTCTTTGAAAATGTATTTATATGAATCAATTATTATCTGTTCATATATAGCTCATATTTGGTAGGAATTAAAATTTAGATTTAAATTTAAATTAAAGTAAAAAATTAATTTCAACCACATAATTTATAGGATCCCCAATTTTTCAACCATATATCTTATTTATTTTTATCAAAATTTATTAAAAATCTAATTTTAATTTCTGGGCATAGCTTTTTGTAGAGATTATTGACAAGAAAACATTAATGTGCACTGTTCATATTAATGCACGAATTGGGTAATCATTGTTTTTTTTCAATGCATGTGGCCCCATTACTATTCAACATCAGAGATTGAATTGATTGATTATAAATCCTAATAAAAATTGATGTACGTTAAAAAAGAAGTGTAAAAATAAATTTTGAAATAATAATTTTTTAGAAGATATATGTTTAAAAAATGCGATTTTTTTTAATTTACGTATAAAAAACTTTATTGTGGGAATGTGTGGTTGAAAATAAATATAAAAAAATAACTTTGAAAGAATGGTATAAAAACATGGGGTAGGGCATGATATTTAGTATTATATTATTTTTGGGATAATTTCATAAACGGTCACCGAACTTACCTGAAAATTACAAAATGGTCACTGAAGTTAAAAACTTGTAGAAACGATCACTGAAATTTCACGCGCTTTCACAAACGGTCACTGAATGACCGTTATGATTTTAATTCAAATTTAAAGGATCAAAACACGTGAATATAGAAGTTTGACCACCTTAAGAGCAAATTTCTTGCTATTGGTCAACTACGTTTAAACAAAAATACACTATATTTTATGTGAACTAAAATAAATAAAAGTACATTAAAAGTTAGGCAACATATGTACGATCACACAAAAATATAGAAAGATAGTTTTATCTCATATCCAAATTTATGGTCTTGTACGTATATAGGCGGAACGAGAATTAAAATATCACTTTTACAATTTTCATTTAATTTACTCCAAAAGTGGCACTTAATAGCAAGAATTTTCACTCAAGGTGGTTAATCTTCTATATTCATGTGTTTTTGTCCCTTAAGTTTGAATTAAAATCATAACGATCTTTCAGTGACAGTTTGTAAAATAAATTAAAATTTCAGTGACCGTTTATGAAAATGCATGAAACTTCAGTGACTATTTTTACAAATTTTAAACTTTAGTAATCGCTTTGTAATTTTTAGGTAAGCTCAATAATTGTTTGTGAAATTACCCTATTATTTTTTATTTGTATTAGGCAATGTAACAAGGACTAAAAGATTAAATCTGCAACCTTAAAAAGTATATGCCTGTCTTTGAGGGACGCTTGGAAAAGTAATCTCTAATTTTATTTTATTTACTTGTGGTGCCTTTCTATTCCAATATTCTTAACAGTAAAGATGCTCCGAAATTCAACTCATCACTACTTTTTTCCTTGATTATAGCAACCACCATCGTCTCCAACGTAAAAGACATGGTCCTCCAAATGTAAACAAAAATGTGTCAGATTAAGATTAATGCGCTTTGTACGGAATTACTCTCACGGGCCCCTCACAAAAGGGATGAACCCGATAAGTAAATATTTTTTAAAAAAAGGTGGGGGCCCATCCTTTGTGAGGATGGGACCCATCTTTGTGAGGGGCTGGAAGGCCGTTGTGAAGTACACATGGCATTACTCCTTTTGCAAAGGTCCTTTAGCCCCTTTTCGAAACCAATTTTGAAAAGAATAGAATTTTGGAATAGTGATTGATATAAGAATGTGTGGTAAAAATGTGATTAAAAGTTTTTGATTTGTATATAATATTATTTTATTAGGAGAATGTGTATTTGAAATGAAAAAATGAGAATGATAATGAAAAATTAATGAGTGTCAAACGGGGACTTAATCTCCCGACGTCACGATGTACTCTGAAAACTGAAAATGGCAGCGTCAACCATCTATCAGGGTTGCTGCAGTTTCAATCACATGCTTGTCAAAGACAAAACATGTGGACTCAACATTTAGCCATCTTTATTTTAAAATCTTTTAATTTTCATATTTACAAAACAAAATATCTTTTGAGTAATTTTAAAACATTTCTCTACTTTTACCACACATTTCGACGCGGGATGGAAACTTGAATAATAATAGGAAAAATGTTATGCGTACATAATAGTACCCATAGAGTTGTCCATGGACACCTCTATGTGTACAATAGGTGGGTGTCGAGTGTCCATTATGGATACTTTTATGAGTACAATTATGTACCCATAGCACATCCCTAATAATAATTGGTTTAAGACTTTTTTAAGACTTTTTTTTCTTCCAATTGATTTGCATCATGTTATCTAAAGTCACTTCTTTAAATTCTTTTATTTTATTTTTAAAAAAATAATTGTCAAAGATGAGCTTTTTTTAAGGGGGGCTTGTGATTTATGTGAAGGGGATGCTCCTGTACGTGGAGCATTCCCCCTTTTTTAATTGCTCAAGCAATTATTGAAGGATTGATTTGCTGGAGGAAAATAATGGAGGTAAGAGGGATGCACATCACATCAACTGCTAAGTGTAAATCTTGTCTTGCCACGAAAAGCAGGGACGAAGATAGTTCCATTTCGACTATTTTAATTCTATTTTGAGGCTAAACTATTTACAAATGTTTGAAAAATTTTAAACAAAACAAAATCATTTTCGACCGATTTGATACGATGACTTGCCTTACGAAATGAAAAGCATCATTTTTCCAAAATATAAACATATTGGTCTAAAATATCAAGAAAGCTTGAATAAGTACTTGTTGAGCTCGTGTTTGAGTTTGAGTTTCATTTTATTTTAATGCATTTTTTTTTTAAATTTTCAATTACACATTTTTTAGCGTCAATATAGTATTTATTATTATTATTTAAACATGTTTGTTTTAGTTTCAAATGGTTTTTAACCATCCAAACCTAAAACGAACTGTTTTTAAGCTTTTTGGCTAAGTTCAAAATCAAAGAGTTAAACGAATTCATGTAAATCTAAACGAATAGTTTCAAAACGACAATTTCAATTCAATTTGGCTGGTTATCAACTTTTTTTCACCCCAATATCTGTGTTGGTAACTTGGTAAGGTATCATACCTAACACGGGTTTGGTGGAGCTTTCTTTATATGTCACTAACAATTGTATAAGAATTGATTGATAGAAAAACTAAACATAGATGGAGAAAGATGGTGAAAGGTGTTATTTAGCTTTCCTGGTGGTGGTTTGGCTTTAATAATGCAATTTCTAACGTGTACATATGTAGTTTGATTTATTCTAAATTATTGATTTCACCTTCAATCATCTTTCAAATTAATAAAAGGTCCCATTGATGTTTGTTACGTGCGATATTTCAAGATCATAAAAATGGACAGGTCCTCGAAGGAATTACTGAAGCCGTTCGTATAGTTTTCGTCAAACATGGATTCCAGATATTGAAAGGGATATGGTGATATACTTTTTTGTTTCATTTTCTTGTGTGTTGAAAAATGATGACCTTTTTGTCTAATGTTGGGCAATTCTCCGTGGAATATCTATTCACACTTTAGAATATTTTTTTAGTAAAATCATGACTTCTGGTGATTTAGAGAGGGTGAGGAAAGGGGGGATGTGACACGGAATGTTAAAACAATAAAATTTTATATATTTTAAATATGATAATAATAATTAAATATATAAATGTTTGGTGGTCTGTTCTTCTTAACAAAATTGATATTTAAGATGAAATATAAAGAATCAATTTTGTATTATTCTTATAGCCTAAAAAGGTCAAATGACGAATTCGATCTATATCAAACTCAAACAAGTAACTAGTATCTAAACCACGTGATTTCGAATGAACAATTATTAAGAGGAAACCCCACAGCTAAATAATTACAAGAAACGGAGAAAGTGATGGCATTTTTTATTTTTTTTAATTATCAACTCAAAAGGAAAGTTTTTAAGAAATTTAAAAAAAAATAAAAAATAAAAATAAAATAAAAAAGTAGTATCCAATACCATTATTTACTCGAAACAGAGAAAAGTTTCGAAAACAAAAAGAAAATAAAAAAAAATATCTCATCAAATAGCTTTTCGCCTAGATTTAACAACCAAAGCTAAAATTTCATCAATCATGCAAAGTTTCAAACAATTATGCTTTATGTAAAGAAAATTTTGACACATGTCGAGAATTGATTGGAAAATGGAAAGAAAAAAAAAATCCAATCATCTATGATCACACCAACATCGATAAAAATTCTGTCAAAAAGGTCATATGCTCATATCTTTTTCCAATTTCAAATGAGACAAATCTGCATGATTTGAGTAATAGCAGCCAGACAAGAAACATATCCTTTCGTCTGGCTTATTCTCCCACTTATGTTAAAAAATGGTTAAAAATCAAAACATCGATAAAGGCGTGCATGTTTAACAGTTCAAGGCAATGACATTAGTATTCCTTTACGGTGAATACGAATCACAAATTTCCACAATTGAGACTAACAGATGGCAAGTTTTCTTTTTCTAAATATGACGTGATCATAGTAATTATTTTCATCTTCATTTATGAAATTTGATCTTAGGCGTTTGCAATCCATATAAAATTTTTCTCTTATTTTCTATAATGTTTATATATAAAAATTAAAAGATTAGTTTTAATTTTCCTGAAAAATACTGCTTCAATGTGATCTCTGGAGAATTAAAAATAATTAGTTAATTTATGCTATGATTCCTTAAAAAAATCTAGAATTCTTAAGTGGGAGTATGAACGATATTTTACTTTCTTTTCAACACATTTTATCAACGTTTTAGCTTAATTGCCCAAAATAGAGTAAGATACTNAAATTAAAAGATTAGTTTTAATTTTACTGAAAAATACTGCTTCAATGTGATCTCTGGAGAATTAAAAATAATTAGTTAATTTATGCTATGATTCCTTAAAAAAAATCTAGAATTCTTAAGTGGGAGTATGAACGATATTTTACTTTCTTTTCAACACATTTTATCAACGTTTTAGCTTAATTGCCCAAAATAGAGTAAGATACTTAAATAAAGTATTTTCTATGTTTGAGTCGAAATAATAGCACCATCGCATTTCAAGATTTCACGAGCTACATTAACGAGGACATGTTAAGAAAATTTCAATATCTTGGGGCTGAGGGAACCCAAGCCCACTTAGTTTCTTAGGTTAAAAAATGATTTTCTTTTTTATTCTTTATGCTTTAGCCAATATAAAATTTATTTATTTTTATCTCCCCTGGTTCCATCCCCATCTACATCAGCATGGATAACATAAAGAATCAACGCAAGAGGTGTTCCTCTTAACAAGCTATCTATATCATCATGTTAAAATTTGGGTATGACTCGAATTCCTTGTTGAAATAATTGAAAAATTCTAATTGAAATGTACGTTAAGAAGAAGTCAGTTTGGAATACCATTAGAGTTTTATTTTGGAAGTTTATTGAGAGTTGTAAATTGGTATTAGACTTGAAGAAGAGTTTGGTATAGAGAAAACAATTTGGAACAAAAAAAAAAAGATATTTTTGGGCAGAATGCCCTGCATCGCAGCGCTGGGGCGCCTAGAGGTCGCGCCGCTATACCTGTTTCGATTTTTCGCATTTTAGACTCGATTTTTTGACATCTTATTTCATTAACAACTCTACTAAGAGGGTTTGGACATCCCATACATTCCATATAAATATTAGGATCTTCTATACAATTTCATGATGTGAGAAAAGAGATTACTAGAACTTTAGGATCAATACTCAATAAAATCTTATAATTCTCCTGCCACATTTTCTTTTCTTTTTTTATTCTTTTACTTGTGATCAAATATTTCATTATTGTGTCATATATCTTCAACATCTTAATCTGGTGGTTGATTTTATATCAAGTAGTACCAAGCGAAACATAATCCTTGAGTTCCCAACAATTGATATCAGATACTTTGGGCATAATTAACACAAGTGGTATCACAGAGCCTAGGTTTAGCGATTCCACAATAGTGCAGGGTTTGATTTATTTGAAATTTTTGTTCGCGATGGCTTCCATGAAGTATGATACTTCACTTTTGGATCGGAGCACTAGATTTTTGCTAGGCAGGTTAAGATGCGTATAGTACTCGTACAGTTGAATTTGGATGATACGTTGTTGGAACTTGACTAGATGCCCGCAACTTTGATCGTGGAGGATAAATTACAGAAGGATAAGAAGACAGTTTCTCACATTCATCTTCATCTATCGAATGCCATTCTTTAGGACGTTTTGAATGAGGATTCAGCAGCTGTTTTATGGTTGAATTTGGAAAAATTGTGCATGACTAAAAGTCTGACAAACAAGTTACATCTCAAGCAGCGTTTATACTCTCATCGAATGGTAAAAGGAGGATCATTGGAAAATCACTTAACTGAATTTAAAGAGATCATCTCTGATTTGAAAACTTTGAAAGTAGAGTATGATGAAAAAGATTTGACCTTGATCCTATTGTATTTGTTGCTCACTTCGTTTTCTTCATTTAGAGACATGATCTTGTATAGTCGTGATACTCTCATCATAGAGGAAGTGTACGATGTTTTGTTTTCAAAAGAGAAGATGAATCATCTGGTTTTAGAGGTCAAAGATAGAGAAGGCTTTGTTGCTCATGGTGGTTCTAGAAGGGGCAGATCAAAATCTAAGTTTAGTAATCAGATTTGTAACTTTGCAAGAAGAAGGGGCACTTGAAGAAGGATTGATACAAATTACAGAATAAAAAATGTGGCTACAAGTCGATATGGGAAGCAATCAGAAATATCAGGTGAAGCAAACCTCGAAAAGAACATTGTAAGTTAGGGAAATCTCTTGGCTATTTCTGTCATCGAGTCTAAATCAGAGAAGGATTAGATTATGGATTCTGCATGTGTGTTTCATAGGTGTCCTAATAAGGACTTGTTTATTACATATGAAATCGTTTACAAAGGTGTCGTGGTTATGGAAGATAACAAACCTTATCGAGTTGCTGGAATTGGTACAGTAAGATTGAAGCTATTGGATGGGACAAAGGTGTCGTGGTTATGGAGGACAACACACCTTGTCGGGCTGCTGGAATTGGTACGGGTAGATTGAAGCTATTGGATGGGACAATTAGAACATTTGATCAGGTTTGACATGTTCTGAATTTTAAAAAAAAAATCTCATCTCGTTGTTTATCCTTGATTCAAAGGGTTATGGATTCTTTGATGGAGATGGAGTTTTGAAGATTCGTAAGGGTGTCCAAGTTGTATTGGAGGGACGGAAAATGTCTCAATTGTACATCTTGCATGGTTGTGTAAAATCTAGAAGAGTCAATTTGCATAGGTTCAGTACCGTAGTGGACATTCAATTTGGTAGAATATCTTTAGGAGCTCATAAAGGATCGGATTTGAAGAATATTGCTCAATGGCATTCAGGAGATATGAATATTGCCGCTTTGCCACCATCACATGTGGTGTCATTTTATTCAATTGTTAGGGACGGACCTAGTGGTAAAAAGTATATGGATGCTGATTTTGTTGAGCATACTTTTAGCGTAGTAGAAGGTGTACAATCTAGCAAGGAGTTTTCTTTAAAAGCATTTGTGTTTGATTTTGCTTTGTGGTGTGTTACAGCCCAATTTGGTGAATTTTAAAATCATTATGATTTTTGGAAATTTGGGATAATTTTTCAGAGTAGTGCTTGGATTCATTGGAATAAGTGGAGTATTTTGTGTTTGGTTGGAGAAATCGATTTTGATTATTGTTGAAGAGTCGATTCATTCCTTGCAAATAGAGTTTCTTCTCCAAGCGGAGAATATTTTGGAGATTTGTTTATTGTAGTGGAATTCTTGTCAAGGTAAAGATTGTTGGAATTTGGGTGTGACCCAAATTCCTGTCGAAGTAATTGAAAAATTTTAATTGAAGTGAACGTCAAGAAGAATTCAATTTGAAATATTATTGGAGTTATATATCAAGTTGAAATTTTATTTTGGAAACCCATTGGGAATTGAAAATTGGTATTGGACTTAAAAAAGAGTTTGGTATGAAGAAAATAACTTGGAACAAAAAAATTTATTTTTGGGCAAAATGTTGTACTCGTTTCGTTTTTTTCGCGTTTTTATCCTCTTTTTCATTTTGGACTAGGTTTTTTTGGCATCATACTTCATCTACAACTCTACTAAAATGATTTGGACGTCCCCTACATGTTCCTTATAAATATTAGGTTCTTCTATACAATTTCAAGATGTGAAAAAATAGATTACTAGAACTTTAGGATGAATTGTATATTTTTTCATTATTATTCATGAGTCAATAAAATCTCACAATTCCTTTGTCATATTTTCTTGTCAATTTTTTTTTTTTTTTTTACTTATGATCAAATACTTCATTATTGTACCATATAATTTCAACATCTCAATCTGATGGTTTGTTTCATATCAAGTGGTAGCGAGCGATATGTGATCCTTGAGTTCTCAACAATTGGTATCAAATAGTTAGGCACAATTAACACAACACATCATGTTAAGGATAAACTTTGTACCTAGGGACGGAGGGAGGGTTAGGCTTGGGCTCAAGCCCATTTACTTTTTTTAGGTTAAAAAAGATTTTTTTTAATATGTATCAGCTAGTATAGTTTTATTTTATTTTATTTTATTTCTCCTTGCCATGTCTCTCTCTATATCATTATAGATAGTATAAAGAATCAACCTATAAGGGCATGAGGTGCTCCTCTAACAAGGTTGACCAATGAAGATGAAATCAAGTCCCAATATAGAGTATCAAACCATTTTGTTAGAGTTTTAATTGTAATTGGCTTTTAAGCATCCAAAATCTAGGTTAGTTGAGTTGAATTTTATTTTTAATTAAAGTCAAAAGAATTTAGCTTGATAGTATAGGTCTTGAAAGAGTCCAAGATGAATATATATGATCATTGGAATGCAAATAGAAGTTAAAATATAAAAGTGCTGCACTAATCATGCTCTAAATTCTCAACCACAAGTTGCAACACATTTTTCATATAGAAAATATTAGAATTTGGACATGACTATTTCGAGATAAATTTCATCCATTTAAGTTATGATTCCACCGCAATTTGAATTACCTTAATCCAAATATCAAGAAAGAAAATTATGATGAAAATACTGACAACTGCTCAATTGTTGCTCGCTTAGCGCTTTAGCAGCGATCCAACGATACAGAATCCTATTTCAATTTTAATACTAATTTTCAATCATATTATACCCCAAACGCTACCTATTATATCCAAAGCCTAGATTGTCCCAAAGGTATGTTGAATCATTATATTTATCATAGATCATTCCTTTGAAAATCTAAACCCTTAAATTGATTCAACCCTTAAATTGATTATTCATAAATTCATCCCAAACATACTTTTGTTGATTGAACCATAATCTTCCACATTCATTCACATATCAAAACACTAAAAGATCCTATTATCAAACACCAAACCCAACCTTCACCAATAAGCCTTTAGAATTCTGGAGTTTGGAAAATAGGTGTTGGAGTTCCTGAGCGGAAGAACGAGGTTCGTTTTTGGAGATCCACGGGAGAGAAAAGTCACTTAAAGTTCTAAGAAGTGCAGGGCGCACAACCATTAGAGTTCCTTGGCAATTTAAAAGTTAGGTAGTCAGAGTCATCTAAGTTTTAGCAGTCTCTGAACTAGTTGTAAGTTTACTTTTCTAGTGGATTTTAACTGATAAGGTTTTCCTGGAGTTTTTTTTTATCTTTTTGCGAAAGGATTTTTCTCCATGATCATATTTATTGTTATTTATTGCTTTTGATCTACATGGTTATGTGATTGTTTAAACATCGAATTAATTGGATTAATTAACCTTAATAATCTAAAAACAATTAATAAGTGACTTGTTGCTTTTAATTAGATAATTTCGCACGCGAGTCAAAATAATTTGAACTTTCACATTTTAAAGTACAGTTATTGTTAGCCAAATAAGTTTCATACATTCATATATTCAACAAACAATTGTTGTTTGCCAAATATTCCAGGCCTTATACTATACATTCTAGCACAACCAAGAGCAGTAGAAGATAAAATATTGGGATAATTGTAAAAGTGGTCCCAAAACTTTTTTTTTCGCAAACTTTATGTCAACATTCATTTTGTATCATCCGTGGTCCCAAACTTTTTATTTTGTCATAGTACAAGGACAAATGGTTGGATCCATGTAACCATTAATTGAACAAAAAAATAAAAATTTGACCAAATTTGACAAAAGTAAATAGAGTAAAATGGTATATTTACATTTTGGAGATTTTTCATAGATGACATTAAATTTGAAAAATACACCAAAATTTGTCACTTTTACTAATGGTGCTAAAAATGTCACTTTTTGATATGAAAGGTCCAAATTACCCTTAGTGATACCATTTTAGGAGCATTTAATGCTTATTTTGATCGTCCATTAATGCTACGATGTGATGATTTAATTTTTTGTACTATAAACATTGGATATATGTATATTATATTGGGTAATACGAGTTTTTTAAGAAAAAAGAAAAGATTTTTTTTTTTTTTAAAAGTGGGCATAAATCGATTTCTTCTACCATTAACAAACCGTAACTTTCTTATTGTCTTCTAATTCCATCATCAAGAAGAAATTACTATTGGATTCATCTTCCAATTTGAAAGGTTAGCATGTTAGAAATTGTTTATATTTTTATCTTATAACTTACTACTTTTGAAATGTTAAATACAACATGGTCATATTTATTTGAAATTTTCGAAATTATTATTCAATGATTTGTTTGATTTTCAAACCTTTTAGAATAAAAATATCAATATCTTCTACAAAATGTTGTGAATGATTTCACATTTAATGAATCATTGAGGGTTTGTTTGATAGGCCATTTTTTCTATGGAAAATAGAATTGAAATTTCATTTCCCACTTTTGCCATGTTTGATGACACTTTTTTTCCTTGGAATTGGTTTTCTACCTTTGCAGATTTTCTTGGTTTTAGTTGAATTGAGATTCCCACCTTTTAGGTGGGAATTGGTTTTCCATCTATCCTCAATTGTTAAAAAATGAAAAAAAAAAAATCCCCTAAATTAACAATTTTCATGTAAAACAAAATCAAACGAACAAAAAAAAATTCCATTTTTTTGGCAATCCAAACAAATTATATCCCCAATTGTAAGAAATATTATCCCTTTAATTGAAAATTTTAATGAAAAATAAAGTCAAACGAACACCAAAAGATAGAAAATTTCAACATTTTTCAGGTGAAAAATTATACCAATCAAATACAATTAATTGACAATTCCCAGTAAAACAAGTTCTAGGCAATTCAATTTCATGTAATTTGTTTTCTTTCCACCAAAATTCCATCTTTGAATCAAATGGGCCCTGAGCTATTTATTTGGGACGATGTTGTCATTTTTTAGTTGCGAATTGATGATCACAATTAAAATTTCTTTCAGTCAAATCCAATAAATGTTTTGAAGGTTTTCCTATTTAAAGATTTACTATGCAAATTATTTGAGAAGGATAATTTGTCAATTAGTAGTACAATATTGATGATCATACTTAATGTTAGATGAATTTGTTCCAATCAAGCACACATTACATGTTTCATGTCAGTTCCGACAGTTCAATCGTCAAATTCAACATTTCAAAACTGTCGGGATAGACGTTTCAACTATCGATTTCACATGTCTTCTATTGTATGGATTTAAATATTCAAATGTGCCACTTCCATGCTATTAAATGCTAACATATTGATTGTGCAGAATTTATATCATTGCAATCTCAACTTTTGAGATATGACTAATCATTTAAGATTCATCGTGTCGCATGGGAGAAAGTTTGTTCGTGTCAATGACGAATGGAAGTGGGAAGATGACAAAACCACTTCAATCGTAGTTCCGATAAGTATCACCCTAGCCGGACTTGTGTTGGACTTGTGTTACGATTGAAGGATAAACTTGATATTCTTGATTCTCGCACTCAAATTGAATTGAAATTCAAAATTCCAAACATAAATATACCTCTAGCCAAAATGTGAGAAGATGGAGAAGAAAGCCATGTTATGCTATTTATAATCAAATTCTTGGAGGTATGCAACTATGGTCATTTAGTACACAACCACTAAATCACAACTTAAGTTATTGCTTGATTGACAATTGGTGTGATGGTTTAAGGTCTATGTATATCTTTATCCTCTAAGCTTTATCCATATTAAGGGAAATGTGAATCTTAAATCATAAGCACCAATTTATCATAAAGTTTCCTTTATTAGCTGTTGATAATCAATGATCATGAGTACTTTTTTTTTATCTTAAATGTCGCATTTGCTTGAAGAACATATCATTTACTATTAAGAAACATTCAACTGAAAGAACATGATTTAAGTAGTTTATTGATATTATTTCTTTTATTTATGATATGTGTACCAGAGTGGAAATAAATGTTACATATGTTAGAACAAGAAGAACAATCGTCCTGAGTTATTTTGATATTTATACTTCTCACAATTAGAATTCAATCAAGCAATCCAATTTGTCCTGTTCTAATTAAACAAACCAACAAATATGTCAAGGACAAAGAGAAACCAACCTTTAAAACAAATAAAATGCGTGCCATAAAAAAGCAAAGGTCAAGAATTCTCACAAGCTACATGATTGCAAAAGAGTTTTCACTCAATTGATTTTTAAATAAATAATGGAAGAAGCATTCTTCGCTTCTTTTTTCGGGGCCAACAAACACAACATATGAGAAATGACAATTTTTAGATATGCATATGCACAGATATACACAACCAAATCGTGTTTATAATCAAATTTTTGGAGGGAAGCAACTATTGTCATTTAGTACAAAATCACCAAATCATGTTTAACATAGTATTAATAAACTTCCTCACATTATTTATTGACTCTCTTTCTCCTTTCCTTGGTGAATGGAGTTCTAGTAGATGCTGCAGGAAATCGAATGCGTGTCAATCGTGACCTCTTTCTTTTAACAGCATTGTCGCCTTCAACGGATATGGTGGCTGCCACCAATTTGTTAGTGATACCACCTACGCAAAAGTAATATGAGTTGTATTACTTATCCAAAATGCCAAATAATAACATAACATAGTCACCAAGATCTAATTATCATTCAACTACCTAAAATCAATATAATGTTATCTATAAGAACAAGGTATAATAAGAAAGCAAATAAATGTCAGATTATAATAATTCGTATATGTTAATTCAAAACAGACATATAATGTTCAGATGAATCAAAATTGAACATGTCGACAGATGACTGCAAAACTGATTTGTCGAGAAATATTGACTTTAACTGTCGAGAACTACAGTTCATACTAACAGATGATTCAACTGATATATCAAGATTTAGTCATCTATCGAGAATAACTAAAACTAAATGTAAAAAACGACAGTTCATCTCGACAGGTGATCACATAACTGATTTGTCGAGAATTAGTCACCTGTCTTGAATTCATAACTGTCGAGACTTTCATTTTGAAAAATTAAACCATTCACTTAAAAGGTTTATCTTTTCTTGTCTGAAGTTATAACTTCTAACCTAGTATATTTTATTGGTAGTCCAATGATCTCAACGTAACAAATGAAAAACTTAAACACCTAATACGAAAATATATGAATCAAGATAAAATGAGCTCATACCATGAAAATTATTCAGTGTTAAAACCCAAAAGGGAGTTTCGATCAAAAATCTTGAGCAAATTTAGCGTGGCTGCATGAGAAATGTTTGTCGGGCTTTTCGACCTGTGTTTAAGCATCAAAATGGCCGCAAATGAAGGTATTCGTCAACGGCCAGATATTTCAATTCAACATAGCTATGTGAGAAATATTTGTCAAGCTTTTTGACCCACATTTAAACGTCAAAATGGGTGAAAATGGAAGCATTCGCTCGTGACACATGTAGGCTTTCCAGATTTGGAATGAGAGAAAAAAGTGTGAGTTTAGGGTTTAGGGAAGATGTTCAATGAGAGAAACTGGGTTTGGTTTTGGGGTTTTCATCTTTCTTTTCAAAAATTTCAAATACTATTGTGAGTTGATTGGTTGTCACATTTTCGTCACTTTTTATACAAATTTTTCATGTTGTCAACTTAAGGACGTATAGGGTATTTAAATTCTCTAGAGGCCAAAAAATGTTTAAAAATGATAATCTTGCAAAGATTTTGAAAAAGTGACATTTTTTCAAAATGAAAAGTCAAAAATTGACATGAAGTGCATTCCTCTTACATTTTTCCAAATATTAACAATTAGACCAATTAAACTAAAACAAAAAATGTAATCTGCCCAAAACAAAGTATACCCCCACCCCCATCTTCATCTTCTTTTCCTCCTGCAATTACTACTAGTACGCCTCCTCAAAATTCTGGAGCACATGCAGTTGATGGAATAGGTAATCAAAAAGAAAGAAATCCCAACATTCAAGATGTTGAAAAGACGAAGATGAAAAATATGGTTTGTGTTGCCCAAGATTTGTGGTTTTATTTAACACTCTCTTCCTCATTCTTAGGCCATCTCCAATGTGTGCACCAAAATATTATTTGCACCAAATCTTGGTGCAAAGTCACTCCAACGTGCACCAAACTTTGCATCATTTTGGTGCAAGATGGTGCAAAGTGAATAGAACTATTCACTTTGGTGCTATTCACTTTGCACCGAAAATTTTGCCCTTGACTTTCATTTTGTAAAGCAATTGGTTAAGGGTATTTTATGTTATTTTTGTTATACATTTTTTAATACAATAAATTATTATTATTATTATTATTATTATTATTATTATTATTATTATTATTATTATTATTATCATTGTCATTTTTATTAACTTGTAATAATGTAATCAGTCATAGTTAAGGAATTAATTAAGATAGGAATGCTCAAAAGTTGGGAGAGCTACAAACACATTATTTAAAATTAATACAAAACTAGGGATAAATAGGCTCACATTGCATTTTGAAACGTATTAACTGATCATTTGTGGGATGAGTATATGAATTTTGAGAATTAAATTGCAACACTATTTCGACTTCGTAATATCATGATATTGGGATTCGAAATGTATTTCTTTAAATTTTAATAACGCGATTTAATATTTTTTTTATTTGTAGTGTTTCTATTAATTGTACTATATTTTTAAATTTTTTTTAATGAATTTAATCTTTTCGCTAATTTAATGTAATTATTTATTTAATAATTTAAATAGTTTTAAAATAAATAAATAAATAGATAAATTTTCAAATAAATAAATTGTTAAGAATCAAAAAATGATTAAAAATTGTTCATTTGGTGTAATGGGTTGGAGATCATTTTTAGTTTGATGCAAATTTGGTGTGAAATGGTGCAAACTTACCTCAAATTTTGACACAGCCTTGGAGATAGCCTTACATTTTTTTTATATTCGTAGCCGATTGCAAATTTCCTCGACCCATATTCCAAGCTCCCCTGGGTCACCACCGTCAAATCCAAAATTATCAATCACGACTTCCCTGTCGACGTCAATCTTGGAAATAGAAAAATAATTTCGGTATAAGTGTTATGGTGGACTTGCAGGGCGCCACGTAAGCTCTACCTGCTAATTTACGACTGTTGGAATTTGGTTAAGAGAATGAAATTAAGTATGTAAAAGTAACTTTTATGTCAACTTCGACCAAATATTCGGAATTGATCCGATACTCAAATTATGAATATGAATAGACTAATTTATTCTACTCGTCGAATAAATTGTCGTGATATATTTGGAATCTCAAAACCAATTCCGGATAAGTGAAAAATTGTTGTCCAAAGTTAGATAGAAAAGAGGATGCACGGGTTGGAAAATGACTCTCTCTATCGCTCATCTATCGCTAGAGCGACATGTTGTTGAGTTTGGGGCCCGGCATTTCACTCACAGCCTTTCATCTTCTACATTAAGGACCCTTTGGACGTCTAATAATATGCATTTCATTTCATTTTCATTGAGCATAACATTAAATACTCTTGCAAAACACTCTCCAAAAGTCATTCAAAAATCGTTTTTTTATGTAGAGAGACAATTTTGTTCTAAGTTTGTTGTTACTTGGTTTGAAGTGCTTGTATTCATTATTTCTAGGGAGACAAGTGTCGTAGTCCGTTAGCGTTGTTGCGGGCCAATATTGTCTCAAGGAGAAAGCGTTTTCACTTGCATTGGATGTCGTTTTCCTTTTTTTCTTACTTTCTTCTTTGCAGTTTAATTACGGTCATACGAATTA
>CAIGRO010300942.1:0-11675 GCA_903798355.1 Fraxinus baroniana
ATCTTCTGAACATAGATGCTTAGCTTATGCTAAACACCAGTTCATGTGGCACGGTGCCACCTATTGTAGTGTGCTATGTTGCGTATGTATGTATGTATGTATGTATGTATGTATATATATATATATATATTTTATTTATTTATTTTTTTAAATAAAGTTATTTAATCTCAATATATTTTAAGGAATATTGATTTCTCATTTAAAAATGGACAAACAAAAATTGATTTAAGCTTTAAACCTATGATACCAACTTTTTTTCATTTTTAATATTACGATAATTAATTTAATTTTCTAAACTTAATATATTATAAATTTAAAGAGTAAAAAAAACGAAAAAAAAAGATAAGAGAGGGTGCTAATAAATCAAGAAATATAAAATACTTAATGAATTTTCAACTAGCTTTATTAAATTATTTAAATATATTTATTTGTGTTGATTTGAAAATAATGTCAAATCGTATTTAATTAAAAAAAATCATATTTAGTAATTTTATTTATTGAAATTTTTAACTAGCTTTGTTAAATTATTCAAAATATTACTTATGTTAATTTTTTCAGTTATTTGTCAATCGTATTTGATCAAAAAAAAAATAAAAAAAAAATCATATCTGATAATTTTATATTTTTATAATGGTATTTATAAAGGTTTTTTTAGAGTAAAATATTTACATTTAAGTGAAAAGTATGAAAGAGTACTTCTTAAGAAATAAGAAAAGGAAAATACATAATTAAATAGAACAATATAACAATTTTAAAATGGTATATATATATATATATATATATATACTTTTAGATGATGATGTGGGATATCTGTTACAAAAACTAAACCTCAATGGAGATTTCTAAGATTTTTAAAATGAGGAGTATCTATGTAATTGTCAAAAACTTTAAGAAAAGGTTTATGTAATTTTCTCTTTTTTCTTTGTAAAGTGGGGCAGATTTTGACCAAAGTACTCTCCTCGGGGTTTAACTGGTCAACCATCCAATCAGATGCTGCCACCTCACAAGGTGGGTCCCAATCTGTTGCAGTGGATTCCACCTCATTTCTTGTTTTTATGATTTTATTCATTTCTTTATGACGAAAATGCTCGTATAAACAACTAAACAAGAATGGTAACATCGGAACCATAAACCAACAACAATGTATGAGTAACCATATGCATGCCGAGGTTCAATGTGCAAACCTTAAAAAAAAAAAAAAGAACAAACAGAATGTATCAGTTACATCACATGGATTCCTGTGAAATTTGTAACAGAGTTAAAATGTACTGCAGGAAAAGCAAACTTACATATGCATCCAATTTACACACTACATGCAGCGAGAGAAGAAAGTTTGTCCCACATAGCCACCAGCCATTGCCCTTCTCACGTTCGATTCAAACATTTTTGGGTTCTCTCTCAACACGGCAGCTGCATCGGGATTGAGAGGATCCTCATGATTTGGTTCCTGTGTATACAGAAGCTCTAGTTAGTGATAATAACAAGCCGTGAATTTTAAATTTCCTTTGCAACCAAAGTAAAAATTACCGTGAAAAGGTGATACAAGCCATAAATAATTGTGTTTATGTTCAGCACAGGCTTCCAGTCTTCTCGAAGAATGTTAAGGCAGACATTTCCTTCCAAGTCAATGTTCGGATGGTACACCTGCAACAGGCAAGATTAATTTAATCACTGCAGCTTCGCTACATTAGTCAATAAATAGATTGAAATCCTGGGTGCGTTTACCTTCGTCTTGCACTTCACCTTTGGTGCCTCATGAGGATAGATGGGAGAAATTTGGAAAGAAAAAATAAAGGTGCCACCCCTGAAAATGAGCGACTATTCAATGCACGTGGTGTGATGTAACTGTTAAGACTGTCTTTGGGATAAAGCTTTATCCCAAAGGGCCTTATAATTAAAGTTCGTTAAGACATTTCTTAATAAGGAACTATTTAGTAAGTATCAAAAATTCAAAACATTATTTAGAAGGTTGTCCATTGTGGATTCACACCCCACGTCATTTCAAATTTCCAAGGTTTCATTTTTCTCTGGAAAACTGCTAAGGAAGCATTTATTTCGAAGCGATAGGGCTTGGAGTTCAGATTGATTCCTTGGTCCACTCCAAGATAGAAAGATGCAAATAATGGAAAAAGACGAATAATTCAAATGTGCGATGCAAAATATATTATGACCAACGGTTGAGGAGTGAATTTAATTGATGTTATTAAGAGCTCCAGATTACAACAAACATTAACAGGAAAGATATACTTACAGATAATATCCATCTTCAGGCTGGAGGGTAACTTCGAAGTTCATGAGGTCGTCCTTACCATTAGGGAAGGATATGCTACATGTTTTGGGTAGATTTAGTTCGCTTATATCTACAACACCAGATAAGAGGAATAAAAGAAGATGTTATTTCTCAACTCCTCGAAATATGAAGAAAAGTGTAAAAAAAGAAAGAGGCAAGAGGGTGGCCTGTGGGGGAGGAAGCAAATTAAGGACCTAACAGCGTGAAAGAACATTCTCTATGGGGAAAGTACTTTTTTGGAAGGAAAAGAAAAATGCTAAAACTCCCTTTAAAATAATTTGCAAATGCCAAAAAATTCTCAAAAATAACTCATTTATTCCAAAATCAAGAGAAAAATACTTGCATAGGAAATGCCTAAAAAGGTTATACATACAAGAACAAAAATTAGTAACATAAATTATACGATCAGGACCACATGGAAAGTTCTATAACAAAAGGTAGCATATTGAAGAATTAAGACAATGAAAGACAGTCAATAAGGAAGAAACGTACCTGTTGGGTTAGAAAAGGCAAATGACAAAAATTAATTTAAAATAATATGCAAAAGCTAAAATATAACCAAATTTTTCCCAAAAGGAGGCTTATATATTACTAATTTAAATCGTATTTACATTGGCCTTATTTAACCGCCTAATTTGTATTCTCGACCTAACATAAAATATTCATCTAGCAGCCACTATCTTCCCAGTATTGGAATTTCCGCTAATGTCAGTTGTTGACATAGTTGGATGCCTAAAAGAGTTTGCATGAGTCATGGAATCATCCGGAAAAAGTTAGAGATGATGGAGGACGGAGGAGGACTAGCCGGAGCAGCCATGGACTTAGCAGAGACAGCCCTGAGCTTGTGGGTGACCTGGCAGCAGCATGCAGGCATTCCTACATGCTCTGAGTGCCGTCCCATATACGCGCAAAAGAACACATGTTATTTCCAGGTTTTACCTTATTTCACACGGATTCAGTTATGTAATTGTAATTATGAATTGTTGGGACTCTTGTGATGGTTTCAAACTATTCGAATGGGTGTATTAACATCTATAAAGAGATTTATGCTTTAGCTTTTAATATATATGAAAATCTTGCATTCTTCCTCTTGTATTTTCTTCTCTTATTATTCTCAAGTTCTTATTTTCTATAAAACCATTCCTGGTGTTAGGTATATTGCAGAACCGGATATCACAGACTGTCGTATACATTCTTTCCATCTACGGCGTTCGGTTTGTTGTCGTTAGTGCATAAATGCCAACATACATCTTTTTTGATTCCAATGTACCTTGGAGGCTTATTTGGATCCTGTGTGTACTCATTTGTAGGGGACAAATAAAGTCTTAACGAGAGCACTATTCAGTGCCCTGAAATCTACTGCAGAGCTGCTATTTCATGCCATTGTAAAGGAAGCCCTTCTCCAGCACCCATTGCATGGATTTCTTTCCATATTGTATTTTGTCCTAAAGCATGTTAACACGCAAATAGGAAAAAGAGTATTGACAAGGCTTGTCAAAGGAAACAAACTATTTGTTCTTTGTCCTAATGTCGATTTCGGTTCAACAAGAAGTATTAAAGTAATCTAATGCGACAGCAATGTCTCGGTAGAAAAGAAGGGATTAAAAAACTTTCTCCTACCACATCATGAGAAAGCAATTTCCAGCTTTCAAGTCTGTACTTAATGCAGGCTGCAACACGTCATGAGTGAGCAAGTGTAGACGTGCATCCAGCAAGAATACTAAATGAAGATTCTTATGGTGCACGTGTGCCATGCTTTGTGGGGACGAAAAAATGATACCTGCACACATGTGAGAGGGCGTATTGAAGACAATAGTTAAATGATATACATGTGACCATCTATAATAGCTTAAGGTTTTAAATCAAGTAGTTCAACATTGTATGGTTTTAGCTTCAATGTTATGGATGGATGTCATATTGTTCAATTGGTCATGTATTGGGTTTGCTCTCCAATGATCACCGGTTCAAATCCCCTCATGGTCACTGAGGTGATTACCGATTGTAAACTTCGGGGCTCAGTGGGATTTGTCGAGGTGCGTGCAAGCTGGCCCGGACATTCACGGTTATAAAAAAAAAAAAGAAAAAAGAATGCAGTATGTGTGTAACATCCCTTACTGATGGTGTTTTTAATGAATAAATAAGATCTTTACAACGCTAGACACATAAGCATCCCTCTCTAATTTTGGTACACTAAACAAATATATAAATATTCATGAAGCATTGAAGCTAGAGTATGTTTAATGCATGTGCTACCTTATTTCCCTCCTAAGACATTTTGTAGCAAACAAATTGAGTATGAATTTGAAACATGGAAACTACTTTCTCATTGAGTGGTAGATAAAATTATTTAGATACTTTTTTCTTTCTGTTTTGTAGTCATGCAAGTTTTTCCAATGAATATCTTAAAAATCAAGAATTATAAAATTTCCTTTTTTCCCAGGTCATGGACATATACGTTTCAATGATGTTATTGTTGGCATCAACAAGCATGCAATGGACTGAAGTAATGAAGATGCTTGTAATAGATTGTAGGGGGAAGGATGAATTACACCTGATGCGGAACATCGATCAATTCTAAAATTTTCTTGAGGAATGGAGACTGATTTTTAATTTTTTTGCACGAACTCCAAAAGCAAAGGTGTGTTCTGACAAATGCCATGGTTTATTTAACTCTAGCACGAGGGCACCTTGTGCACTTCAAGACCTATTCTTTTTCCAGTTTCAAGCTATTAAATTAATGGAATTTTTATGGAAATATTGGGAAAAAAAAAATTATGTACCAAGAACCAGTGTATATTTATTTTTCTCAAAAAAATGTCACCCTTGAAGCTCTCTCTATCTATTCATTATGGCCAAGTTCGTTTGTAATTAGAAATACAATTAGGTATAATCTCATCTTTACTAAGAATGTAAAGATATCTCGTCTTTACTAAGAATGTAAAGATTCATATTCAAGTTCTCCACTCTGGCCGAACTTGCATCTTGTTGAAGTTAGAGTTATTAACAAACTCTAATTCAAGTAGCATGGGATTAGGATACATATAAATTCCTCTAGCCCCGTCACTACTTGGCCGAAATTAGTTAGAGATAAACTCTGATTTTCAAATAATGAATAATATGCATTCAAAAAGCATCCGTCGAGTATGATAACTGAAGACTTATCATGGCAACTCTTGTACACAAATCGATGTTTATACCCACATAGATGGCAACAATTGTCCAGCCTACATGACCTGGCATGAGTCAAATGGCAATCTGGAAGGTGAAATTGAAACTCGACATATGTTTGACACTTGTTGACTACTACTTAGACAAGCCTTATCATCGAAGTCCACAAGAGGCCAAGAAGGCATGAACTAGAAAAAGGTAGTGTGCAGACTCGCATAAGGAGAAAATGACCTACAAGAATAGCTAAGTCAATCTATAGACAATCAGATAGCCTAAAAGTCAACCCAATTCCTGGTCACCCTTCTCGGTGAAAGCCTAATCAAGTCCAGAGGTTGAGCAAGTTGGCAGTACCATATAAAACACTTCGATTTTGCAAACAGGGAATCTTGATTCGACATTAGCTCGTCCAGCACACCAGTTCAGTGCCATGTTTACTTGAGGTACCAACTAACAATACTTTCAAGCATTCTAGAGAGTGAAAGTTGTCCAGTCAAAGACACCTGTTTAGGACATTTATCCACTCCTACTTTGCTATCCTGAGGCTATCCAGTCCATGTAGAACAATGTTGAGACACTAAACACCCTACAGAAAATTTGCCAAATCATTCTCTCAAGTAAAATACCAAAATTTACAAGAGCACGGAGTGTAATAGTCGACTCATTCCTCACTTTGTCAAAACTGGAATGGGCAAGCAAATTCACAAGTGGTTTGTTTTGGAGAATTTAAGCAGCTTTCAAATCTCCAGAGAAAACAATGATAAGTGACATCGACTAGCACTAAATCAGTGGTCAAGTAGAGTTTTTAGCAGAATGAAAGTCTATATGGACAGGAAGAGATGAAAAGAGAGTAACTTGACTGTTGACTATGTTGGAATATTCCAATTTCAGTTCATGTCCAGCAACAGCTTCTTCTCTAGCTCACCAGTAGCATGCCTTCTCTTCAGCTCATCAGATCAAACGCAGCCTCTTCTTCCATATTCTTCTAGTTTCTTTTTTAGTTTGTTATGTTGTAAGTTTGTTAGAATTTAATCTATAAATAGAGCAATGTATTTCCATTATCACTTGAGCTTTTGATAAATAATAAGTGTTCTTCATATCCTCTTCATGAAGTTCATTCAATATAGTTTCTATATTGAATCTATCCTTTTATTTTCTCAATATGGTATCAGAGCGAAATATAGTTCATTCAATATAGTTTCTATATCCTCTTCTCAACTTTGGAATGAAGAAATCTGCCAATAGCTTCCGTTCCACCTTGCTGGGTTTTGTTTAAGCATTTCCAGTTCCTTCTTTTACTCATCAATGTTGATGACGTTTTATCTTCAGCAAATGCCCGATTTCAGAGCCATGAATGCTCTTTCATTCCAGTTGAATTATGTTGTTGTTTCCCTTCTCTGGATTGCTTCTCAGCTGGACGAACCCAGACTTCTTTTCCATATGCTTCTCCTGCATCTCAGTTTTTCTCTCTACAATTCAAGATGTTCCATCTTGAGGGGGGAAGTGTTGGAATATTCCAATATTAGTTCCAATTTCGGTTCATGTCCAGCAACAGCTTCTTCTCCAGCTCACCAGCAGCATGCCTTCTCTTCAGCTCATCAGATCAAACGCAGCCTCTTCATCCAGATTCTTTAGTTTTTTATGTTGTTAGTTTGTTAGAATTTACTCTATAAATAGAGCAATGTATTTCCATTATCACTTGAGCTTTTGATGAATAATAAGTGTTCTTCATATCCTCTTCATCAAGTTCCTTCAATATAGTTTCTATATTGAATCTATCCTTTTATTTTCTCAATAGACTACAACAACACTCCAATAACATTTTTGTTCAGTGCCGCCCTTTAAAGTTTCTCGATTTATTCTCCATTTCACGCCTTTATGGGATTGGAAATTTCACATTACTGTAGCAAAAAAGTAGCAAAAAAAAAGATGAAGGTTTCACTGACAATCCCATGCTGAACTTTATCAGATCACCATGAGGTTATTAGGCAAGTTCTCCCTCTTTTATTTCTTTAACGCACAATATTTGGTGGCATTTCTCATTCAAAAATATATTAATTTATCCTATTTGTTTATTCTGCAACATCGGTCAACAGATTAAACTCTTCATTCATACAGATTTCTAACCTTCTAAAGTCTAAACATTCCTCATTACAATGATAACAAATACCTTTATGAAGACGTAACTCCCCAGCACTTTGCTTCTTGACTGGAGGCTTCCCATTGGCATTTTCAGCAAGTTCTCTCTGCTTTTCCTTCACTTTAAACAACTTAATCATGGTACCTACATATTTAATAATTGTAATGAGTATAATAATTAAAAGAATCCTGAAAAAAAAAGAAACATCTACAGCCATCTTCGTTAATAAACATAACAGATAAAGCACTCAGACAGCTAACGGATTACTGTGTAGAATTGCTGAGAAGGAACTAAATATTTGCCATTTAATCAGGACTAGTTCACCATAAATTTAACCAGCACCATTTTCAAGTGTAAATTTTTATCCTACAGAGGAGGTATCACA
Source organism: Fraxinus baroniana (assembly GCA_903798355.1). Lineage (NCBI taxonomy): Eukaryota > Viridiplantae > Streptophyta > Magnoliopsida > Lamiales > Oleaceae > Fraxinus > Fraxinus baroniana. Next base: position 7,981 of record CAIGRO010300942.1, read on the forward strand.
TGTTCCTGATGACAGTAAAGATATATGTCACTTGTACAGACAATTAGAAAACTGAATTCAACCCTTGAAACAACAGCACAGAAGAATGTGAATACCATTTACTAAACAACAAAAGATAAATTCGTATGTTCACTAGACATCACTCTATTTAAAAGAAAAAAGCTGTTTTGCTTTACTCGTTATAATTGCTTTTAAATCTCCTTGATTTCTTTATTTTTCTATCAGTAATACCCCAGTGGACAGAGTACATAAACAAATGAGATTAATATCATTAACAACACAGGGGCATACATCCCTTGCGCATGTGAACATAACCATATAATGATGAAAAAAGGTTTGTCTGATCTTTTTCTTTAATTCTCTCATACTCTATCCTTATAGGCAGACTCATTTATATGGACCCACAAGTACTATCCACTTATCCACCACTCATTTTTATCTATTTATAAATTAAATCATTCCAAAACGGAGGCCATGATCCATTTCCAGTGGTCATTATTAAAGAAATCCTTTACAGCACATAAGTCATTGGTAGAAATATAATATGTTAAGTGGCATAGAATAAGGCAACAAGGTTGTGAAAGAATACTGCATTATTGAACGCGATCACTTCTAAATCGAAGTCTGAGTCTCCAATTTTATGCTAGGGAATGCATGATTTTTTTCTAAAACAAAATTGACAAATACTACACCTTACCTAAAGCCTGATTAATGAAGCATGTAGTATATAAATTGAAAGGAACAAAAAATTACCAAGAAGGAAATGCCATTGCAATGAAAGTTCACAATAACTAAAGATCTATGAAGTAGGAAAATATAGCAATAAGCAGTCTAAGCAAAAAAACTAGACCCTAATTAAATTCAGGTTAGCAGAAGTCCATTAATGATATACATTGATTTTTTTTTATTTTTTTTCATGCTCAAAGTTTTATTCTTTGACATTGTAAATTGTAAAGGAGAGTAAAATTTCTCAAGTTTACCTTTATGCACAAGAAGAGCACGCATAAAGAACCTAAGAGTAACCCAAAAAAATTTAAATTTCAATTCAGATTCCAATCAGAGTAAGTAACAATACAAAGTTCTGCTTACCAAATACTATAGTTTCAGCTTTTTAATTGCTTCAAAGCTAACGTCAGCAAAATTATTAATTAATAGGTATTTGTGATATAAAGGAATTCAATATCTAGCACATGAGACAGAGAAATAAAAACATAAATAAATAAAGAACCAGCTCGAATCAGAATACACATCCACAAATAATTGAACTATCGAAAACCCTGAATAATTACAGTCTACAGAAAACCAAAAAAGATACAGGGACAGTAGCTAAACAAAATTAAGCTAACGATAAAACAATCTGATGACAGAGATAAAACGATCTGATGAAAAATCAACAGCAAACGCATACGGAGATTACTCTAGGTATAAATACAGTACGCATACATCATAAATGCATATTTGAATTTAAATAAGGATGTGTGAAACCGTACCTGCTTGATTAAAGAAACCACAAAGAAGCTAAGGCTGTGTTTTGAAGATAAAAGTGAGACGGAGAAACAAAGAATCTGAATTCTGAAAGTGCACTCTCATGTTTTGAGCCCCGCTATTTTTTTTAATAATGTATTGTGAGACAGTAGATTGAGGGGAACGTGCGGTTAAAAAAAAAGTTTTTAATTTGCGAGTAATATTATTTTAATGAAAAATATGTAATTAAAAAAAGAGAATTATTTTTTTATAATCATAGATGTTGGGTCAGTTTGTGCTCACCTCGAATAATTTTATGGGACCCTAAAATTTACGATCGAGTACTCAGTCGTAACGGGACTCGAATTGGTGATCATTGAAGAGTAAACTCAAGATCAGATCAATTGAACAACCTTCATGATTGTAATTGAAAAGAAGAGATAGAAAAATTATTTTGAAAAAAAGATGGGAATCAAAAGTCAAAATAATGAATTTAGAAAGCTCCTCTACTTTTTGGGAAACTGNTTTAGAAAGCTCCTCTACTTTTTGGGAAACTGTTTTTATTTTTAACTTTTAAATTACTACAAATAAATATGGCTCACAGAAATTTATTTTTTTAAACTCATTTTCAACCATATATTTTCAATAAAATAATATTACCCGCAAATTCAAAAAATTACCTTATTTTTTAACCATATATTTTCCATCAAATCATTATTTAAAAGGCATTATCTAGTTAATAATGTGCATCAAACATTAAAATCAATGGAACAATACATAAATCAGGTTTTTAAGTATTATCATTTCAAAATTAAGGATAGATGTTTTAAATTTCAAAAATTAGGTTTTTATTAAAATTTATTTATTAATTATATGTTTTATTAATAAATATATAAATGTCACATATTTATGTAATTTGGTCACAATTCAAAATTTTTGAAGTTACGATTCAAAAATTTTATAGGTCACAAATTAAAAATTTAAAAGTCACAATTCGTTAATCGGTCACAAATCACACAACTTATTTTATGGTCACAAAAAAATCAAATTATAGGTCACAGATTATTTTTATTAGTCACAAATTAATAAATTTGTAGGTCACAGAGTATTTATTGGTCACAATTTATTATTTATTGGTACACACCAACCAATTTATTGATCACAATCAACCAAATCACTTATGACTATAACTACACTATTGCAACAACACAAACCATCGTCGGAACCACCGCCACCGCCTCCTTCTCACCTCTACAACACAGTCACCAAATCAGAATGCGTAGAAACATCGTCACGACCAAATCCATCACCACCAACACTAGATCCACCATCAACAGCTCGATCCACTGCCACTAAAACCACCCGAACATCACCACGCCATGGAAACCACTACCAACAACAAACAAAATTCACCAAAGCACCACCGTGCACATCTACAACACCACACGATTTACAGCACCACATCTATAGCACCATGCCATGGAAACCACCACATCTACAACAAACAAAAATCACCCAAATTAGGCGTCCTACAACACCACGCGATTCAGTCACCATCGCATCTACAGCACCACCGTGCACATCACCGCACACCTCTACCGTTGAACTGTCATCACCACACCGGAAGAAGAATCGAAGAAGAGACGGAGCCAACGTCGCTTCACTCCGCGACGTTCAAATCGCCCCACACAATAGTGGCGTCTTGCATGTGGTGGCAGCGGCAACATCTTCGCAGTAGTTCAACGAAGAGATAGAAGGAGAAAGGAGCACGGTGGTGGTGGCAGTGGCTGAGGAGAGAGGATGATTAGAGACGGTGACTATGGATAAGGTTTGATTTGTAATTCAATTTAGGGTTTGGATGTGTGAGGGTGTATATATAGATTAATATAGTATTATTATTATTATTATTAAAATATAAATTATTAATTAAAACCTGATTTTTTATTTATGAAAATGGACATTTAAAAATATTTCTAGCTGTAATTTCCACTAAAATCAATCAACATAAATTGAGGCTTTCTTTATACAAAATTAATAGAGGAAATTACATAGTTCCAGGAATTTAAATATTACAATTCAAAAATCAGGGGCAAAATTTCATTTTTCAAAAATCAAGTGTTATATAAAAATCTAACCCTAATTTTTCAATCTCTCCCCCTCCCTCCCCCCCCTCTCTCCCCCTCCCTCCCCCCCCCTCTCTCCCCTCCTCCTCCTCTCTCTCTCTCTCGCCC
>CAIGRO010300953.1:0-10629 GCA_903798355.1 Fraxinus baroniana
AGAAAACTGATTTTTTAAAGAATGGCGCTCAAGCGTTAAATGATGTTTAGAAAAAAAACTATATACATCTTTCTTTCTTTTTTTTCTTAGTTTTTCTTTTTAAAACGATTTGTTTGTTTTTAACTTATATAGACGCTAACGTTGTATTGAGCTTAAATACTAAGAGCCTATTTGGTAGGAATTAAAATTGGATTAAATTAAAAAATTAGTCGTTATTGTTGACTTTTATTAGACGAGTAGGACCCAATAACGGCCATATTTTCAATTTTAATTGGATTTTAATTGTTATGAAACATGCTCTAATTTTGTTCCCCTCGTTGCACAACAGTGATTACACAATTCAAAAATAATTTATTATTTTAAAAAATAACATATTTGATACAAAATTTTGACAAAAAAAAAAAAAAAGAAAATATAAATTACTTGAATAATCCCTCGTGTTTAGTTCACATTTATTTATTATGGGTGTGTTTGAGCCACATTACTTTAGAAAAATGTATTTTTGAATAATAAATTAATGGAGAATGTGTAGTTGACAAAGAAAGAAAAATTATNACATCAGCTGCAAAAAAAAAAAAAAAAAAGAAAGAGAAAATATAATTACTTGAATAATCCCTCGTGTTTAGTTCACATTTATTTATTATGGGTGTGTTTGAGCCACATTATTTTAGAAAAATGTATTTTTGAATAATAAATTAATGGAGAATGTGTAGTTGACAAAGAAAGAAAAATTATTAATGTGATGAAAAATATTATTTTATTGAAAAATAAGTAGAAAAATGAGAATGAAAATTTTAATGTGTATCAAAAGGGGCTGAACCTCTCTAAATGACATGTATTGACCACGAAAATTATACTGAATACAGTCTTAGCTGGGAGCTAGATTGAACCATTAGGATGGGGAGTACAATATGCCCTTAGTCATACTCTATCATGATACTTCAATTCTGACTCCCGTGTCTCTTAGATTCCTCATCATTTCTGTAGTACAAATGCATTGTCGTGCATACTGGTACACTATTGACAAACTAAAAATTATAATACAAACTGTTTGGTTTGGATAAAAATTAAATAATTTTTGATAAAGTTGGTAAAATGTGCAGTTAAAAAGTTGATAAAAGTTGTGAGTCTCGTGTATGGTTGGAAATGAGTTTGAAGTAAACCGAATTTTAAGAAATGAGGATGAACTCGGAAGCTAAATAAATTTTTGATTTTAATTTCTTTAATCTTTTTCAACTAAAAGAACACGTGAATGTTGCACATGATTACACAATATCAAAGTAAGACAATCTTTAAGAATAATAACACACATGTAGGTATATGAGACTTACCAAAACAAAAATTATGTACTTATTTGATAATGCAATCACAAGTTTCCCTATAAACATTGATGGCTAAGGTTCATATGCAGACACTAAATTCTCAACCAAATAGCAATTGAGTTATGAACTTTAATTTTATTTACAAATTTACCCCATCTGCCAAATTGGTGAAATATGCTTGATTTTGTCATCACATCACAACAAATCTTTTACATCACCGATATGCAGCATGCTAACCTACCAATGTAACACCCCAAAATTTCACAAACATTAGAAGGTTACCAAAATTTTAATTTTCGCGGAACGATAAAATAATATTTTTCAAATAAAAATAACTGGAATATCTATAATGAAAACATAATCATAAATTAAATAAATGTTTTTGAACAAATTAAAGTGACTAATAATTTGAAGAAAAAACAATAAACTTAATGTTTTATTTCTTCGATTCATCTAGCAGTCCGCATCACCACCCCACAACTATTTCAATTGACCTGAACTAACCCATAAAATTTTGTAAGAGTGTGTATTTAAAAATACTCAGTAAAATGCGTGCAATTTCCATACACAATTATATAACAATAAAATAAACACTTCATACCACTCTTCTCTTATAGAATATATCGATGACCAAGCGTCACTCCCATCTTAAATCATCTTTAATTCTCATAGGATCTCTTTTCTCTTAATAAATAACTCGAATGTCCACCGACAATTCATACATAAATTACTGAATGTAAAAGTATAATGAAACAAACCACTTGTACGGAAATATCTTACCTTGATTTTTAACAGGTAGGAAATAATAAAATCTTACACGTAAAATATATATTTTTCTATACTTTTTCCTCTCACTCTCTCTACTGTGGCTCTCTTTATTTTTTGTGATAAAATGAGAATTCTTACAGTATTTATAGTTGAAAATTTTAATTGAGTTTATATACAACTAGAATTTAAAACAATATATATAAGGAATTTGAATAAGAATTGACTTCAAAAAATAGAATTATGATTACTTTTAAATTTTATCACATTAAGATTGATCAAACTCTATCTAAATCATAAAAAGATTATCATTATCAAAAACAACATTTATTTTTATCGATACATAATTATTTGGCTCAAATAAGATAGGAATTTAAAACTTATTTCATTTTAGTCCTCATTTTTTTTTTTTCAAAAAATTTTAAAAGTTCTCGAAATTACCTTAACTACTTGAAAAGTTCTAAATACCTGATCATTGACATTATGCAATATATCATAACATAAATCAAGAAAACTCATTATCATGATAAAAGAGCGATAATTCATTTCATACTTGTGAACAATTGGAGAGTGGTCGAATAGTGAACGTCACGTGCCAATAATTCTTTATAACATTGTATGTTTAAAACTATATATTATCTTTAAACTACTAAAGTTTATAAAAAATACCTCATTTTTTTTATTCAAAAAACAGGATTTTCTCGAAATAGAAATTTATAGAAGATAAAATATTCTTAAATTTGAAAATATTTGAATTATTGTTTTTCGTTTCATTAATTTGAAAACCATGTAACCAAATGCTTACAAATGAGTAGGGTGGTCACAAGCGGAACACTTAAATCACAAAACTCTTCTTAAACAATTTAGGTCTTTTTGAAAAAAACATTTTAATCTTGCGAATATGCAAATCAAGAAACTCAAATAATAAATGAAACTTGAAACTTCTTAAAATATAAATTTTCTAATTGATAAATTTTAAAATACCACCCAAAGGCTAAAATTAAATATACAAATATATACAATCATAATTTGAAGTAACGTTTAAAAACTATTATTTAATTACTTAAAATAGAGTTTGGAGCATTCCAAAAACTTGGGGATCCAACGACAAGAAGACAGGTAGTCTGATACAAGACTGCCTTGGTATAATTTATTTAACGAAAGAAAAGGAAAGGAAAAATCTGTAAAATTTATTTATTTATTTTTTTGAAAACAGCACGGTCACTGACGTGAATAGTAGCAATTTTTTTTTAAACTACAAAGTCTACACGAAANAAAGAAAAGGAAAGGAAAAATCTGTAAAATTTATTTATTTATTTTTTTGAAAACAGCACGGTCACTGACGTGAATAGTAGCAATTTTTTTTTAAACTACAAAGTCTACACGAAAGCAAAACATTTGCTCTGTTACCAAACTGTAATACCCTAAAATTTCACAAATACTGGAGGGTTATCAAAAATTCAATTTTCGCAGAACGATAAAATAATATTCTTTAAATAAAAATAATTGGAATATCTATAATAAAAACATAATCACAAATTAAATAACTGTATTTGAACAAATTAAATTGATTAATGATTTGAAGAAAAAAAATAATAAACATAATGTTTTATCTCTTCGATTCCTCTAGTAATCTGCATCACAATCCCACCATTATTCTAATTGATCCGAACTAACCTGTAAAATTTTATAGGAGTGTGTATTTAAAAATACCACAGTAAGATACGTGCAGTTTTCACACACAATTATATAACAATAAAATAAACTCTTCATACCACTATTCTCCTATGGAATATATCGGTGACCAAGCGTCCACCCATTTTAGGTAATCTTAAATTCTCGTAAGATCTCTTATCTATTAATAAAGTACTTGAAGATCCACTGATAATTCATACACAAATTACTGAATATAATAAAAGAAAACAAACCACTTACACAGAAATATCATACCTCAATTTTTAAAAAGCTGGAAAGTATAAAATCTTGCACGTAAAAGATCTTCTATTTTTCTATACTTTTTCATCTCATTCTCTCTCTACTGTGGCTCTCTTTATTTTCTGTGGTGAAATAATGAGAATTCTTACAGTATTTATAGCTAAAATTTTCAATTGAATTTGTATGCAACTAGATTTAAAACGATGTATATAAGAAATTTGGATAAGAATTGATTTCAACAAATAGAATTATGATTACTTTTAAACTTTATCAAATAAAGATTACAATCAAATTTTATCCAAATCACAAAAAAATTATCATTATCAAAAACAATATTTATCACTCGATACATAATTATTTGGCTCAAATAAGATAAGAATTTAAAACTTATTTCATTTTAGTCCTCAATTTTTTTTTTCAAAATATTAAAAATATACTATATAAAACAAATAAAATTTTATTCTAAAATTTTCGGGGCGTTACAATCAATACGTAACATGTAATATCATAAGATACTAAAATACGAACAAGTTTAGACTTTTTAAATTTTAACATGTTTTAACTAGAGTGTCACGTAGTTAAGGAAATTAAGTAATTTTCGTCAATTTAGAGGACATTCTATTTACCAGAATGTGATAGTACGGTGAAATTTAAAACTAAATTGAAGTTTTATGGGAATTGAAACTAGGTTAAAGTTCACCGACCCAATTGAGATCTCATTGAAAGTTTTGCAACTGGCCTGCAGATAAAATTTCCCAGACTTTTGTGGCAATTGGTGGTCGGCATAAACAAGGAAGGGTGGTCACAAATTAGGAAATTTATTTTGTGGATTTCTTGGTCATAAAATCCACTCACAACAAAAGTCAAAAGCGTGCATGGAAGAAAGAAATAAATAGCATGGTCCCAACTCCCAATAAAACCAAAAACTCAGCCTTTTGAATTCTATAGCCATTATCAAGAATGTAAGGTGGAGATATAGTCCCTAGTCGCATATTCACCAAGTGTGGGACTTCTAAATTTTGCAATTAAATCAAGTGGAAATTTATCATTTCAAGATTATGAATTTTGACGTGATATTCTCTCCATCTTGACTTTCTTTAGTGGCAGTCTTTCAAAAAGAAAATGCTCGTCTTATAATTAAAAACGAGACTTTCCGTACAAAGAATGTTTGCTAAATCTATACTTTGCTCATTTCTCGATTAGATTATTTGTATTTTCACTTGCAGTTGACTACTAAAAAGTAAAAAGATGATGATGCAAACTTTTTCCCAGTGGGGGATTAGTTGTGATGATGATGCATTTCAATATTTGACGTCATCCTTTGTTCCTCTTATTGTGTCACACTCCAATTTATAATCGATAATCATGATGCCACTTGATGCAAATACAAGTGATGAAAATTAAATTTCAAAAACATGGTCGTTAGAACTAAGATTTCTTTACGAAAAAAATTCAAAAAGCTTTCAAGTTCAAGACAATTTTGGTTAATATTTTTGCTATAGAAAATTGATTGACAAAAATTTGCCTCCATCTGATGACTTGCAAAAACGGTAATTCCAATACGTTTAACTTTATCAATGACTACTCGAACTTCCACTAGACTAGTTAATTATCTAAATACTTTATTTAAAGACGCGTTGGTTGGTTGGTTGCATTACTTTTAAAATAAAGTATGCTCAACAAAATACTCTAAGAAGTTGAAGCTATTAGAGCTGTGTCAATATAGGCTAATACACGTAGCATGAGTTTGTGAAAGACGCGAAAAGATCCACTAATGTTGTCCACCTAGAAATATAAATTTTTTGGCCCTAAAAAATCTTAGCAAGTAATTCCCAAATTGTTTTAAACTTTTTTAAAAGTTTCCTAGGGTTTTAATATGTAATATAACTATATAAGATTAGAAGACTTGAGTGTGAAGATGAGAATGAAACGCGTTTGAATTCTAAAGTTATCAAAGGATGAAAAAGGAAGAAATGAAAATTGAAAAGTTGAATAAAAAGAGAAAAAAATAGGAAAGTTCCTAAATAAAAAAGAAAAAACAAATAAAACATGTTACGACTGGAAATGTTATTATAGATATACTATTGTAAATAACTTGCTTTTATCCTATATATATTAGAATTGTCCTACATCACATTCACTATAGTTGTCCATTTGTTGATTTTGTAACAACCAGCCTCAAGCTCAATTGGAGGAAAAATAGTGTAGTTTTTAGAAACGTCGAGCATGTTCGGCAGTGCTTTTTCAAGTATCATATTTATGCATACATTCAGTAGGACCAACAGTTTTTATCCACACATTCTATATGACCCACTTCTCATAATCTACGAAAAGCTTTACCAAACATTTAGCATACTGAATACAGAATAAGATGGTCGAGGATTAACGTTAAGAAGACGGGTTCCAAAAGAACAAAACCGACAAAATTTCAAAATGAAGAGAATTAAGGAGAATTCGCCCATGCTGCTTGGTCCTTAAATAATCACATTGCATATACAGACATGCATTATCATCCAGCAGTTTGGCTTCTAAACCAAGAATATGAAAGAACTAGGACTTCATAATTAATCCAAAACAGATTTTCTACAAAAAAATTTCACTTGTATATATTTAGTTTCTAACAGTTTTCAACTTGGCACGTATACAATGATGATGCCCAAGTATCAGAATTTCAACGCCTTCTCTCGGAGTAGAGGCTGTGATTGAAAAGCACTCCAGAATGGAATTCTGATTCCAATTCAACATTGTGTTCACTGTACTTTTGAATAGAAAGAAGATCGAACCGATCAATCAGTAATATTTCTTGCTTGTCAGAAGCTAAGATGTACTATACCATAACACAATTTTCTTACCAAAAACACTACTCGGTAACAGACTCAAGTCTTGTTTCTCCAATGTCACTGATCTGAAAAGGAGGTTCTGAGGGGAAAATGAAGACAGTAGATGATGAAGTTGAGGGTTGAAAACCAGCATTGTATCTCACTGAAGTCACGGTAACTTTAGGAAGCTGCTGATAACCTAAGCCCAAAGGTACAAGCATGTAACTGATAACGTGCTCTGATTTTGGTAGGACAAAAGTCGTGTCATCGTGAGGTCCAGATGACACAAAACTTTGTGAATCGGCCAACGAATACTTGATCTCCTGGAGAAACTCTGTTTGATTTTGAATGGTAACAGAATATGTGAATGGATGCCCAACAATGGCATGAGGCGGACATTTTAAACTGATAACCAATGGAGGTAGCTCAACATTGACATCAGGAAGCCTGTGTTTTGTAACTTGAGATGAAGCAGAGCAAGAATGAAAATCTTCTCCTAACCCAGAATCCCTCTGCCATTTCAGACTAACTGCCCCGGTCTTTAGTGTTGAAAAATTTCCCTTTGGAATGATAGCAAAAACCTTTTTAAAATCCTCTCCGGGCACATGAAGAATGGGTTCTCTAAATTTCTCCTCCTGAGGTTGTATGGTTATTGAATCATCATCCTCCACATCAAAAGACATTGACAACAACCGCAGTGGCACTTCTGAACAATTCTTTGCACTAATTATAAGAATACTTGTTTCATTAAGAGCTAGTGATGGTGTATGATCAGAATCATGATTTGCTTTGATGTTTGACAGCAAAAGAGAATCCCGTCGAAATGGAACCATATAATGATGGCTAATAGTAACAGCAGTCTTACCTTCAATCTGCAAGCTTTTATGTACATGAACTTTCTGAGAACTAGGTTCGCTGCTGTGATGGTAACCTAACGAGACATAAACCATGATAGGTTTGGGACGATTCCATTTAATTTTCAGTTTGCAGGACCAGGATTCCCCCACATTTAGAAACGGGACAGAAATCAGTCCAAAAGATGGCTGGATTTTCTGAATGTTGTCAATATTAGCTTCAGAATGATCCGCACGTTCTTGCCCAGATATACCAACAAGTTCAACATGTAAATTGTCAGCCAAGAATGGCTCAGCTTCTCTTGGACTAAGCAAACCACCACCTTTTGTATCTACCAGATTAATCTTTAACTCACCAGAGTGGATTTCATGGCCTTTAGAGGCAACTGTCACGGGTAAAATAAAGCTCTCTCCAACTAATGCAGGGCCAGATGAATCCAGTTTTAGATCCACTTTTGGTTCCGATTCTTCAACCTGTATGGCCTTCTGACCAGAAAATGCTAGACCTGGATCCTTAGTAGGAATAGTTTCCGTCATGTCTTCAAAATTCCACAATGGTAAATCATTCATCGATGCAGGACTTTCAGCTCTGCAACATATGGTAAAGTTGGGTCCAATTCTTGCAATTACATATATACATTCCAGCTTTCCACTTTGATCTGCATCATTAATGATTATATAAGTTTGGAAGAAATAATCTCAACTCTTCTTATTATTTGACTAATGGAAAACGCTAGAATATATAGAGAAGCATGACAACAAATCTGTCATAGAATAACATAATTCTAGTAACAGATAATCCCTATGAACTGAACGATAATTCCAGTAGCAAATAATCCTTTAATTTAAGGGATGAATATGAACTAAAAGTTAATGAAGATCGATACGTTCTTCTTTATATATTTTTTTAATATACAGAAAACAAGAAAACAATAAAGCTAGATACTAATCCCTAGAAGTCAGCGACTAATTTCGTGATCTAATTATCCTAACTATGTGACACTGCCCCTCAAGTTGGTGCATAGATGTTCATCAAGCCCAGCTTGCTGATGAGAAAGTCATAGTTAGGTTTGAACAATCCCTTTGTAAGAATTTCAGCTATGTTGTGATTTTGGAACAGATGGCATACATATAGCTCTAGCTTCAAGCTTCTCCTTTATAAAGTGCCCTATCAATCTCAATATATTACGTCCTATTGAACTGGATTGTGTGCAATGCTAATAACTGCCTTGTTGTGGCAAACGACTTCATAGGCATGGTCACGGGTCTCTTTAGTTCTTTCAAAACTCTTTCAGCCACATCATCTTGCAAACTCCATGAGCCATTGATATGTATTATGCTTCTGCACTATTTCGAGCAACCAGACTCTTTTTCTTGCTTCTTCAAGTCACCAAGTTCCTCAACACAAAAGTACAATAACTTGCTAACTGAGCCTGCCCAATATACGTCTGTATAGACTCAATGTTGGTGCAGAAGCATATGTGAAATTCTTGAGCTGCCACATGGAACTCAAATTCATCTAGTGTTTCATGTATCACAACTGCGTAAGGCTGTGGGTGAACATCATTTTCCTTATTAACCCTAAAGGATTGCTCAATTGGTCAAGCTTTGGGTTTGCTCCTCAATGGTCACCAGTTCGAGTCCCTTTAGGGCCACTGAAATGAGTACCCGACCGTAAACTTCAGGGCCTCGTGGGATTAGTAGAGGTGCGCACAATCTAGTTCGGGCATCCAAGGTTATCAAAAAGAAAATTCCTTATTAGTTGCCTAACAATTTGAGAGCCGACGGAGAACTACTAGTTGAGCCGGAAACTGTGCGGGGGTCCAGGACTAATTCGCTGGGAACAACAGATTGTTTGGAAGTACTGATTCAGTAGAAGGGACTATAGCCGTTAGAAGCTACCTGGGAGCCATTCAGCATCATCACTCAACAATTTCCTACCTTTAACCTTGAGGACAAGGTTGCTGAATTGGGCGAGGTAATTGATAAGCCCCCAATTAAATATACTTATTCTAGAAGAAACAAGAATGGGGAATTGGGGAGGCAGTAACAAATTCAGTTAGAAAGGAGGTGGGGTAGCCAAAATCTGTTACAAGGGCATATAAATAGAATATAAGGGTCAATATTGGGGTATGTTATTTTTTTCATTGAGTGAATTCTTTAGTGGTGAGAGTTACAGCCCTCTCAAACGGCAGTTTGTTACCTTTATTTCAATGTTTTGTAATTCTATTTCCAAGAATCAGTACTCAATTTCATTTCTGTTTTGATCTCATCTACATCACATTTGAATTACTAAGACAGAACCTATCAGAATGATCTTTGGATAATTGATTCAGAGGCTTTAGAACATATGACAGGGAATTATGAACTATATACCGTATTCTGGATCACTAAAAATTAGGATTGCTGATTGGTTCTTTACCCTCAGTTGCAGGGAGAGGGACTATTGTGGTCTCACCACTTATTACTCTTGAATCAATTTTACATGTTCCCAATCTTTCATGTAATCTTATTTCAATAAGCAAACTAACCGAAGACTTAAGTTGTGAAGTTAACTTTTCTCCATATATGTGTAAATTTCAGGATTTGTATTAGGGGAAGATGATTGGCAGTGCTAAGGGAAGCAATGGTTTGTACTATCTCGAAGATTCCAAGGAAGGCAAGACTACACAGTTTCAAGCTTATGGAAGTGAAAGTGTTTCTAGTTCAAATCATGTTCCTATTTCCATTTTGAATAAAGTGATGTCATCGCATAAAAGACTAGGGCATCCTAGCTTTAGTTATTTGAAGAAGTTGTTTCCAGATTCATTCAATAATAAAGATGCAAGTTTGTTCAAATGTACCTTTCAAAAAAGAAAAAGTTTGTTCATATTTGCCAGTTAGCTAAACACACTCGAAACACTTATCCCAGTTGACCATATAGACTATCTAAGC
>CAIGRO010300956.1:0-10503 GCA_903798355.1 Fraxinus baroniana
ATGAACTAACCTGAGATGGGAACTGCGACTTGAAGGCCTTGGGCTCAATGTTATATCCCCCAGCTCCTGCTGCTTTATAGATTCCGTACATCAATTTCAGATCAATATCATATAAAAACAGTCGCATCCCTTTATAGATCTTTTTCACCAAACCTTTCTTGCCAGCAGGCAGCCCAAGAACCCTATAACGGTAGCAATCATTCTTTGTCTGAGAACTGCACATAAAAATCATTCCCATGCACTCAGCCCTTTTCTTAGATTTCTTCTTGGTTGATGATTCTGGCTTATCTTCAGCTCCAGAGGCCGCTTTCTTGAAGCTTCCGTCTTCCACCTTCTTCTTTCTGCGCCTTTGCCATGATTTCTTGACCTTCTCCTTTGAGCTTGTCTCCCATTTCTCTACATTACTTCGCTTTTCAGCATTTTGTCCATCTCCATCTGTATCTTCTTTATCTACTTTTGCACCATTGTCTTCTTCTTCTTTCATTCTATCTTCTTCACCATCGTCATTATTATCAACGGAATTTTCTTTCACCTTCTTTCTGCTCCTTTCCCCTGATTTCTTGGCCTTTTCCTTCAAAAGTGCTGCCATATTTTCTTCATTACACTTTTCAGCTTTTCCGCTGTCTCCTTCAACAATTTCTTTTTCTTCTTTTGCATTTTTCCTATAGTTTTCTTCTCCTTCCTCTTCTTCTTCAATATCATCATCATCATCATCTTCTTCTTCTGTAGCATCTTCGTCCTCGAAAGTATTTGTAGCATCTTCTTCACTATCTTCATCCTCGAAACTTTCATTTTCTTCATTTGCTTCTTCAGAAGTATCTTCTTCGTCATATTCCTCCATTGAATCTTCCTGATTATCTTCACTGTCTTTCTCCATTGGACCTTCTTGATTATCTTCATTGTCTTCAGGAGTTTTTTTGCTCTTTTGCTCCTCTTCTATCATATTATGACCATTCAGTTCTTGAATATCTTCATCATCTTCCAGAGTCTCTTCACTCTTCTGGATAATCACATTTTGTTCTTCATGCTTTGTTTCTTCATCTTCTTCATTTTTTGTCACGTCAATTGATATTGTTTCTGTATTTTCAGTATGAGCAACACCCTTTGTTTGCTCTGTCTTAGCTATCATTGAGTCAGAGTTCTTTGTTTCAACTAAAGCATCTTGAGCAACTTCATTCTCTTTGAGGGTGGAGGTTGAAGCTTTTTTCTTTCCTTTGCGCGCCATTATCAACCTCTAGTGTTTCTGAAACACACACATACATGTGATTGCATATGCACGTGTATATACAAGCAAATATACACAACGTTTAGAATACAAACCCACCAGATATATGTTATTAATTATTATACACAAGCACATGAGAAGGACTTTGGTGTATATGATCCATTAGGTACTTATTGGCATGCACATGAGCACTCACATCTTATAGAAAATATAAACCCACCATTTATGGCTATTAAAGGGTAAATCAAGAACAGAATAATGTTAAACCGGTAATATCCAATTTTGAAAAAAAAAAATTCAAGGAAAAATTTAGATTTTGAGTTTCAAATAATAAAATTTGAAAGCTATGTCCCGAGGAGGAGAAGTCCACATCTTGAACTGAAATATCAATATATTTCCTCCCTTTTCACCCCCTCTTTTCAGGAAGCATTATCAAATTCTTATGTTACGTAGCATTTCGTGAGTAATTGGAAAATCGAGGTCATGAAGGTCGGAAGCAAAATCTTGGTTGATAACCAGGACCTAGAATTAAAACACAAAATTTCATTCAAATTAAAATTTTCTATCATTTTTATGATGGAACCCCAAATGGCATGCTTCCGTAAATTAGCAGCAGCAAAATATAACCTACATTAAAATTTTATATCACGTTCCCAGAGCAACAATTTTGCTCAGCATATGATTTAGAATTGATTTACAACGAACCCCCGATTTCCTGAAGTGAAACACGCCATAATTTATTGTGGGCTTTAAAATAGAATTCCGAAGCTGGAACTGAAATAGGTCAGTAAAAGATCATCTTCAAACTTATATCAGTATTTTCTAATTCAAATTCTTGTAGCCCTGAATCCTAATTCCATTCAAACAATTACTTAATCCTTAAAATCACTATCCCATGGCAACAAAATAAAATAATTCCGCAATGAAAAGTTTCATTTGTAGAATTAACGAAATGGGCATAAATCTCACCTCTTGTTGTGAAGTCTATTCAACGGAGTGAAAGAGTCAATCTCTGCAATAGAGACATAAATCTGAAAAACCTTCAATTGAAGAAAAACTTGGAGAAATAAGAACTCGATTACGAAACTATGGACATACTCTCTGCATCCAAGTGTTTATTTATCTGCTAGCGAGTTTAGTTTAAACTTCTCTAGAAAAAATAAATGTGAAACCCTAGGATTTGTTTAATGGATAAGGAAAATTAGGATTGATGACTCGCCGCAGAGGTGTTAAGATGGACGGTCCACCAGATCCGTGAAAATCGGTTCGGATCGATCAGGGACCGTGGACCGATCCGTGACCTGAGCTTGCGGTTCACGAGTCAAGGAGGTGCGACCCGCGAGTTCACGGGCCGCAATTAACCGTGATTAACCGCGGTATGTGAAAAAAAAAATTAAATATTATAGTTAAGTAGGTGTCAACCTAGTTAGAATGTACTTAAACTATAAATTATAGTAAAAGTAGGTACCAACTTAGTTTGGATGTAATTATGCTATAAATATCTGATAATAGTAATTAGAAATGCATTTAGTTGTTATTTGTTTAAATTAAATTTAACTTTGCAAAGTTATAAATAATTCATGTAATATTAAATTTGAATTCTATACAAACATTTCTTGGTATAAATATGAATATATCATTTTGTTCAATTCTTAATTTATATTTAACAAAAAAAAATATTTTTTGCTATAAATATGAAAAATTCTATATTTTTATAATTTTATTTATACAATCATACAGGTCAAATCGGAACAAATCACCACCCGTGACCCGATCAAATCGGAACAAATCGCTACCCGTGACCCGCATTGGCTCAACTCGGATGGGTCAGCAAGCGGACTTGGGTTGTAGTCCAAAATTGTGGACCGACCCGGAACCGAACCGAACCTATAGCGGGCGGGCTTTTTTTTAGGTGGACCGTTACTGGACTCATATATTGACGGGCCGACCCGGCCCGAACCACCCGAATTGATACCTCTAACTCCCCGCATCATATACAATTTTGATTTGAGTGTATAAAATAGAGATTCTCTCAATTTTTTTTTTAAATTTGTTTTTAATTATATTTTGAAAGCTATGTTTGATTGTCATTATTTTTAAAATATATTTTTCTCTCTTTTTTTAACCACAAAATTTTCATAAAATAATACTACACGTAATCTCAAAATTTTTTCTTATTTTTCAACTATATATTCTCCATCAATCTACCATGCCAAAATGAATTCTTAAAAAATAAAAGAGAGAGAGAGATAGAGAGAGTGCGCGCGCTCAAACAAGCCATATTCTTTGTTTTTACGCATGCGCTCAAACAAGTCATATTCTTTATTTGAATACTGATATCTAAAATAATTTTCTATTTTGGAATGACTTTTAGAGGAACATATTATTGAATCAATTTCCTCTAAAAAACTTCTAATTAGAATAATCACTTTTGTAAAACCAATTAAATGAATTCAAAAGCAACTTTTGAATACAAAAACTCCATTAACTTTTTAAAAGTCACCTCAAACGAGTCCAAAAGTTATCATAGACCCCTTATGACTTGTGAATGTTGTCTTTGAAATAGATGTTGTCAAAGTTATTTTTTATCAAACAAGATCGACATAAGTGAAAACCCACACGAAGAGTTGCTTGAGGATTGTCCTTTTTCTGCTACAAAGATGCAATGTTGAGATAATACAAGCATTAAGACAAGAAAATGGTTGTGTAGACCATCTTGCTAGTATGGGACAATCCTCCTAAATCTATAAATCTTTTAATTTTTATAGACATGGAAGGAATTACTTTTAGAATTTTGCTAAAGGTACCCGACGCCCGGTTACCTGCCCCTCACATAAGTGAGGGGCCCACCCCCGAATATAATGATTCTGCCCCCCCTATTGTGAGGGGGGCAGTGGGGCCGGGTAACCAGGAGTGTAAAACTCCGGGTACCCATAGCAAGGTCCTTACTTTTATTAGAGTTAGAGGGTATTTTTATTTTTTTTCACTACAGATGAAACGTATTTGTAAATAATTACCATGATGGCCATACGTATTGTAATAATTAGAAAAAGAAAAATGATTTAAGTACAGAAAAATTTTACCAGAAATTTGAATTCCCACTCACATAGAGTGGACCCAATGTATAAAATATTGAAAAAAAAAATAAAAAAAATCCCTCCAATTGTTGTGTCTATTGTGTATGTACAGGGATTCACTGTACCTATAGCAAAGTTCTTAGAAAAAAAAAATCTAGTTTACACTATTATTCTAGAAAATCTTATTCAAAGTAAAAAACAATTAACTGTTACACAGAATCATAACTTTAGAAGTGAGGTGGCCATGGCGAACCTTCGTATCAATTCGCAAAACTCACGACTCCTAAGACTTGATAATGCAACACGAGATTTACTTAATTTAGTCTCGTATCAGACGAAAAATAATTCAAATATTGGAGGTAACGCTCTTCGACTCCCTCGTATACATCAAGTACACAGGTCAATACAAAGCTTCTGAAACTGTTCAGTGGTGTTTTTATTGCCCAGTAAGTAAATCTTGCTTTTGTGGTTCTCCAAGCAAGTCATGTTCATCTGATTGCCCTCTTGGATAGTCTGCAGAATCACACAGCATGTGGATCATCAGTTAGAAAAAGCATGGCCTCAAATTCTCTATATGCATAAATCGAATCGTGAAATATAGAATTGTTACCGAGCATCGTGCTTCACAATTCCAGAACGGTGTAGGGAAACAACTTAGATAATGACACCACGAACAGTGTTCATTTCCATCGACCCCATCAAGGAGCAAAACTAGGCCAATGATAAATCTGAAAATTAGAAAATAATAAGATATCAAAAGGTCAAAAGATTTTTTATGATGAATCGAGTCAAATTTTTAACTGCGCACGATGGGACGAAGGTAATTTGATTGGTAACAACCGGTGTGAAACTTACCCTGATATCAGAAGTATCAGTGCAACTAATAACATTATGTACTGATATATCTTGTACTTGGATTTGGAAAAGGGTGCAATATAACCAGCAGGAACTTTTCTCTTGCTCACCCACCCATATTGAGGACGAATTAGAAGGACGAACCCAAGTAAAAACCCGGTAACAAATCCTCCAAGATGTGCAAAGTTGTCGACGTGAGGAAGGATTCCAACAGAGAGATTAATGACGATGATCAGAAGAAGTGTCAATATTGCTTGTAACTTGTTTTCATATATTGTCCAATTGACAAGGAGTTCAGAAAGCATGGCTCCAAGTAAACCGAATAATGCACCAGAGGCACCAACCGAGATATTTGTACGGACAAACAATGAGGACAACAAGCTACCTCCGATTCCAGCTACAACATACAGCAAACCAATCCGCACTACAACAGGATTAAGGAAATTTAACATGTCATACTTCTCAAAAAAAGTGCTTTTAAGCTTGGCCAAATACGCTATAAATTTAGTGGCTGAGAGTCTTACCGAGGTGTGGAGTTGGTGAAAGTAGACACAAACATGATAGAAAATGATCTTAGTTCTAGTGAATAGATTATAGATATCTCTAATGCTAGTGACCGAGTCTAAAATGGAAAGATTTTTGGTGAAGTAAATGAGAGCACGACATACCGAAACCAAACTCCTCCTCAAGCCGAATGCCAACGAATAGGAGAGAGACCATATTCGCGATAACATGGAACACTCCCGCGTGTAGCCACATACAAGAGGCTAACCGCCATGCTTCGTGGTGCTTCACTACTTTATTCACTTCCAAAGCTCCTATTTTTTGTAGCCTGAAAATTCACATGATACTATCAATTTCAATAAGAGCCAATTACATGATTTCTCACAATGTGCTAATTTTGCAAGCTAAATATGACCTTAGCACTAGATGTTCTCAGCGATTAACAGGATAAGGGTCCATTTGACATGGTTATTGTGAAAATAGCCGTTTTAAAAGTTAATATTTGTTCGACAACATGATTAGAAAAGTATTTTTGATTTATCAATTGAATTGACAAGATATTATTTCTTTATTATATACAATCTTTAAAATTAATAAACATAATTAATATAGATTTTATCTTTCCATAAAATCTGAAATTTGAATTTTTTGAACAAGCTCCAAAATGGAGATTCTCTTAAAACAGCTTTAAAAATCTCCTGTCAAGAAACATTTCGTTGAACCACAATTAAACGACTGCATAAGTACTTTTAAGTTTCCAAAAAGCCCTCCCAAACACACCCTAAATGTTGTAAACTTGGGATATATTCACATTTTAACAAAAGAATAAATAATCAAAGAAATTGACTTTTTCATCATATATAATCAAAATCCATGAATTCACGAGGGCTATTTATGCACTCACGTAGCGGCTGATGGACCGAGCAATGGGTTCTCTTTCGTGCTCTGAAACGCGAACCGGCCTAAAATCGACGTACCAATGCACTTGGTGGAGTTCACAGGACAATTATTGATGTACATTGAAATGACAAACAGGACAATGTTGACAACAACAATGGTGGGCACAATCCAAGGGAACCATTTCGTGAACGGCTGGTATGGCGGCGGAGGAAGCGGTCGTGGATGGAGGGGGCCACCAACCGGATGTGGATCGGTCTGGCGTGCCTGAATTTTGATCTCGAGCTCCGACTCAGGCGAAGAGTACTGAGAAATCCTCCCCATTATGGCCAGTCGGAGCCTCGAATGGGAAGAAAGGTGGCGGAGGATGATTTGATGGTAATTTTGGAATAACAGAATTGTTAGGACAAAAACGTGTCGTTGAAAGTGTACAACCTATCAGGAATTATAGGACTATGGTACTATTTTTAGCACACGTCTATGGAAAGGTCATGAGGAGATTGAGACACACATGATGCAAGAATCCCTTACTAATTATTTTTTATTGCTTTTTTTTTTTTTTTTTTTNATCTTAGATAGTAAGTAGAAGTGCTACGTGAACTTTTTTGTGTACGAGGTGTACGTATTTTTTTCTTTCACAAGTAACAACTTTTCAAATTTGTACATCATGAAATTGGATGTAGTTACTAATTCATGATTTGACACGTACAAAATAAAATCTTTCTCACGTTCCTCCGATTTATCATCGACAATTTGTTCAAGGTTCTAAACTGAACGATGACAATTAAATATGAGAGTTTCGCTCGTTGTGAGACTTAATCCAATACATTAGTGCACGAGCTTCCCTTTTTCTGGATCCACCATCAATAACCTGCCCCCTACCGCTTTTTTTTTTTTTTTTTAAGAAATGGGAGAGTCAAAATGCTCGGAGATGGAAATGGGGAACGATGATAATATATGGAATTAATCATATAAAATTGAACAACCTCTTTATTTATTGTCAATTACAAATTTTTGAATAATCGAGTGGTCAAATTCATTCGATACCAAGCCTTGAGTTTCTTTTTGAAGATTGGTACTGTCTCATTAGGTAATAAAATCAAAATTATATGAGTTAACCAATAAGGAATAAGGGCATGATATTAAGGCAAAAGATTTAGTCTTTGCAGTTGGGCTTTCACATTGAGATTGAGATGCCATAATTAGATGAAACCGTTAAATATAGGAAGTCCAAATTCAACAGCATTATATACCCAGAAATCTCTCTTGATTTTGAACAATTTCTCCTCTTTCTTGAAAAACTTATTCAGAAATAATTTTGATCCATTTTTGTTCTGTATGGTCTCTTGTCTGATCACCAATGTTTGAAGATTTTGATGTGCCAAAGCATACGAAGAAGGCATATGGATAACTCGATCTCTACAAGGTCTCGTACCAAATTCTGGTTCTTGTTTTTTCTTCTGTTTGTTTTTTGGTATTTGTTAGTCTATAGGGTTGATTGGTTTCCTCTTTCAACATCGCGCCACCAAGTGAATTCTGCCGTCTCATTGGGTTCGGATTCCATTAGTGAAACGAAATTACACGAAGAAAATGTTAGCGTAATTCCCTATGCCAATGATGTAATAAGGCACGATGAAAAATCTGTATACAACAATTCGTCTGCAGATAATGATACCATCGAAGATTTTGAGGGTCTTCAGAAAGAATTGGAACATTTATTACAGCCACAAGATGAAGAAAGAAATCTGGAAAAAGGATTAGATAGAAAAGAGGTCGATTTGTGCAAAGGCCGGTATGTTTATGTTCACGATCTGCCTAGTCGATTCAACGATGATTTGCTTAAGCAATGCAAGTTGTTAAACAAATGGAGTGATATGTGCCATTATTTTGAGAATAATGGGCTTGGTTCTAGGCTAGGAAATCCTCAAAGGCTTTTTTTAGGCTCTGGTTGGTTTGAGACTCATCAATTCTCTTTAGAAGTCATATTTCATAACAGAATGAAACAGTATGAATGCCTAACAAATGACTCCTCAAAAGCTGCTGCAATTTTCGTGCCATATTATTCTGGGCTTGATATTGCGCGGTTTTTGTGGGATAATTACAACGTTTCTGTGAGAGATTCAGATTCGAGGGATTTGGTTAAGTGGCTGAGGGGAAAACCCGAGTGGAGTGTGATGGGCGGAAAGGATCATTTCTTGGTTGCAGGGCGAATTACGTGGGATTTTAGACGGCCATTTGATGAGAACTTTGGCTGGGGCAATAAGCTTATGTTCTTACCGGAGTCTCAGAACATGAAGATGTTAACTATTGAATCGAGCCCTTGGCACCGAAATGATTTTGCTATACCATATCCTACATATTTTCATCCTTCAAATGACAATGAAGTTATTCAATGGCAAAATAAAATGAGGAGACAGAAAAGGCGCACACTTTTTTGCTTTGCTGGTGCACCGCGCCCAAACATGGAGGACTCAATCCGAAGTGAGATCATGGAACAATGCAATGCATCGAGGCGAAAATGCAGATTGCTAGAATGCAAGAATGACAAAAACAAGTGCATGAAGCCAGTTCATATCATGAAATTGTTCCAAAATTCCATCTTTTGCTTGCAGCCTTCAGGGGATTCGTTCACTAGGCGATCAACATTTGATTCGATTTTAGCAGGCTGCATTCCAGTTTTCTTCAGTCCAGGCTCAGCTTATGTCCAATACCTATGGCATCTCCCAAAAGATTATACTACCTATTCAGTGCTCATACCAGAGGATGATGTAAAACAGAAGAAATCGAACATTGACAAGATATTATCTCAAATTCCTGCAAAGAAGGTATCAGCAATGAGAGAAGCGGTTATAAAGCTAATCCCAAAGGTAATCTACAACGATCCAAGGTCTCGACTGAAGAAGTTTCAAGATGCATTTGATTTAACAATAAAAGGAGTTATCGACAGGGTAGAGACTTTGAGGAAAGAGGTTAGAGAGGGAAGGAATTCGAGTGCTGACTTTGATGAAGAAAATAGTTGGAAGTATTATACTTTTGGTAAAACAGGAGAGCATGAATGGGATAATTTCTTCAGAAGAACAGATAGAGTTAGGTATTAATATTTAGATATCAACAGACTTACATCAAGAAAGAGGATGAAAATCATAGAAAAATTGTATTAGTTAACTAGAGAACTTTATTTTTTATTTTCCTTGTAGACGAATACGATATTGAAACCTTTTGTGGGACGCGGACGCCATTGGTTAAAATATACTGTTTTACTTCCTTTTCTTGGTGTTGTATTCAATCACAATCAAAGGGCATCCTCAATGATACAAACTAATGCTCTTTACAACTTGAGATTCTTTGTAAATATGATTTTAGCAGGCTCCACAGAGCTATATTCGATGCTCGTGGATCAGTCATCTACTGATTTATTCTTTTCCTTAGGTGGTCTGATGATCCCTTGCGCTTAGTCTCAGAGTATTCATGCGTCTAGTTATTTTTAAATCATAGAATTCTCATTTGAGCTAACATGTTGGCATGACATTCGGCCCCGAGAATTCTGAGGCCCTTAAACGTAAATTTATTTACCTTGAACATTTGAATAAATGCAATGTTTATATTTTAAATGAAGACTTGGTACAATTCAAAAGATAGAGTAAAAGAAAAATTCTCTCTATAACTCGAGAGATTAAGGTAACGTAATATTTAGTAGAATTATCAGGTTGATGAAAAAAATTATTAGTGTAAATAATAATCTAAAAAGTTATTAATTGGGAAGACTTTAGTAAAGTGCAATTTAGAATTTATGAGAAAGTTTTAAGAACCATAATTTGAATGGGAAAAAATCAAAAGTAAGATGTTTAAATTTCTAAATTCAAAAATCAGGTTTTTAGTTTAAAAATTCAAAAATCAGGTTTTTCATTTATTTTTATTAAATAAAGTTAATAAAGTCACATTTTT
>CAIGRO010301021.1:0-10649 GCA_903798355.1 Fraxinus baroniana
CAAAACCAAAAATTCTAGCTACATCCCTGATCATCGCTGAAATACTCTCCCATGATGCATCCAAAATATGGGGCCAAAAATTGTAGAAGAGCAAGATCCAAAGCGATGGCTACTACAAGAATTGAAAATCTAAAGTATTGCTTTTTAAAAAGATTAATCTAAATGCACCATAGTTGAGTGTTTCTACCAATTAATTACTATAGAATGTCTCATTCTCAAGGTGGTCTTGAGTTCAATTACTTTTTGGTTTATTATATCAATAGTAATAGTTGTTTTTTCATTGTCAATCATTGATTACAAGTTCTTGTTGACCATGACCTATAGTAATCAGACTATCTATTCTTTTTTATTTTATTTTATTGATAACATATGAATCCACAATCGTTACTCGTTAACGAAGCCCTGATCATCTCGAAGTGGTGGATGCCCGATCACTGTGAGTGCACATTGGGTAAATCCCACTCTATCAACTCGATCACCCCCGAAGGGGTGACAATCTATTCTTTTTAACCCTATTTGCATAGGCTTGTGCAAAGATTTACGTTCAAAAGTCACTTTTGGTATGTTGACACAATATTTTAGTCTTTTTTTTGGTTTAAAATTGACTTTTTAGGGTAATAAATTTTTTCTCAAAACAAATTATATAGTCCTAACCTCCCCCACCCATAATTCTGATGGTCGAAAGAATTCTTCACACTTTGAAGCCTCGTGAATTTTTATGTTTGACAATAAAAGGAAAGAAATGGATAGAAACAAAGAGGAGAGGAGGACCTAAGAATCAAAATGTCGGTACGGTTGGTTAGGTTGTTGTCGCCATCTATTTTCTTGAATAAAACTAGCATTGGTTAGCTTAACTCCATTTGATTGAGGAAATTAATTTGTTTTTAGACTGATTCTCTTGTTGATACCAGCCATTTCTTCACAGTGCGACTCCTCTTGAGAAAAACAAGCTGGGGGGCCATGGGCGTAGCTACCCACTTTTTGTTCTCTTTTTTCCATTCCACCTCTTTGTTCTTTTTCAAGTATACGCATATATAATAACAACATTTGCATTTCTTAGCTTTCACTCATCTACACTACTGCACTATCATTTCCACTTTTGCTCATATTTTCTTCACATCTGGAGATACCCTTTTGCCAGAAAGGACGTGTCTTTAACTTGGAGTTTCTTTCTCTGGTACATGATTTCTTCTTCTAATTCTGTTTTATTAATTGTTGGAGAAATGAATTTTGGACGTCAATCTTGATGGGTTTTTAGGATTTTTCTTGATGCCTGTATTGAATTGGGGTTGTTTAATTTGGTTTGTTGAATTGGGATTGAAAGATCTGTTAATTTTCTCATTGTATTGAAGAAGACAGTATCAAACTCAGTACTTGGAGAATGCTTTCAAAGCTAAATTTTACTAGCAAAACTTATCTTCTCTTCTAGAAAAGTAACTAATATGCACACCAAAGATGCTTTAACTAAATCCAGTCTTTTGTTCTATATTAATTGGTTGAATCATTGTGTATTGTGAGTCTTTCAATCCAGTCTTTTGTTCTGTATTAATTGGTTGAATCATTGTGTATTGCGAGTCCTTCAGTGTTAATCATGTTTCTAAATTGCGGAATTTTGACTTCACAACAATACAAAGGCAATGCTTTGGTTGATAATTTAGGACACAAAACAGCCCAGAATTGATCACAGTTCATGCGGCCAATTTCCTTAATGTGAGAAGAATACCAAAGTTTTCTATCGACTTATTTTAGTTAGTAAGGTCTTAGGTTACCAGAAACATTTTGGTTAACTTGTCTGGTTATTGAAGAAAAATCTGAGAGCAATTTGAATTCGCTTTGTGCTTGGACATCTCATAATATGTCCTCTGCTGTTGGTTTAGTTGCAAGCTGGGATTGTCTCATTTGTCTAAATGTCACAAAATAGATGATATTAACAATTTCACAAGATACTTACAAACTAAGCATTGTCTGAATACATAATTTAATACTCAATAGCGATGTCATTTTTACACGAGATTCAATATCCTCTGCAGGGTAATCCAGTGAGCTATATTAAGCATCGATCATGGGTTCTGGAGTTTGGTTCAAGAATATAATGAGTAAAAAGAAGAGAGGTGACAGATCGCAAAAATTGAAGGTTTGCTTCTTTTAATTACTTTCACATTCTGCTAGTGATCCCATGCCATTGATGCCTTCATTCATTTCTTTCTGACTGAAGTTTCCTCAAAAGATTTTTTTTTTTTCTTTTCTTTTCAGCCTATATTTCATTATTTGACATTGTTACATCACGACCCATATACGTGATTTGCAACTTAATTTTTTTTTTTCTTTTTAATTATTAAAGCAGATATATTCAACACCTGAAATGTCAAATGGGTACAAGGAGCAAAATTGCTTGCAGAATGAATCTCCAATATTAACTAATGATGTTTCCGAGGAAAATCATGATGGTTTTGGCATTGGCATTGAGGATATTGCAGCAACTCAAATTCAGACTGCATATCGAGCATACACGGTATGGAATATACATGCTTCATTTGTTGCTTCTATCCAGTAAGCTTAACCGTACATAAACAGACACACAGACAGATCATAAATATGAAGTGTGACTTTTATAGATGAGGACATTTTCCAGGATCCTATGAGTTTATTCTTGCATATTAACAAGTTTCAGTGGAATTATTTGCGGAACTGTGCTTTAATTGTGTATCCTATGATAAAAAAAGAAAAGAATAATTTTGCTATTGCTTTTAATCTTGTATAAGTTTCTCTTATTTTGTCGTGGATTAAAGCACATCATTCTTTACTATAGTGTTTCTTATCAGCTTGTTAAACTGATGCGTTAATATCCCTGAGAAAGTTACTTATTCATACTTATCTTTGTATTACCTTGGATATTCTTGTTTCATTCAAAATATATGTGAGTTCTCAATTCAAACTGTACTTGCGCTTGTGATTTAGGCAAGGAAAAATTTCCATCGCCTAAAAGCAACGGTAAGGTTTCAGAGCCTGTTGCAATGTGTTGCTGTTAAAAAGCAAGCATCAACAACTTTGGGCCATCTCCACTCATGGACCAAGATTCAGGCCCAGATTAGAGCTCGCCGAGTGCATATGGTAACAGAAGGTCGTCTCAGGCAGAAGAAGCTAGAGAGTCAATCGAAGCTTGAATCAAAGCTACATGTCCTAGAGGTAAGACTGGATGCTTTCTTAGTTGAAGGTTTTGTTGCATCCTTGTAATATATAGTTAAAAGGAAAAGGGACAAAAGAAATTAACAAAAAATAATTTATGCAGAAGAATGTAACTAAGCTCCACCTGTGAATTTTCGAAAGTTTATGCAACTTGTTATTCTTTTCTTAACCACTATCTTAAAACCCTTTTCTACTAGATTAAGCACATCTTTCTTTTACTGCAATTCTTTATGATGTGTTTTACAATAGATAACATAATTTAATGAGTTGGGCTGTTCCAAAAATTATGCCTATCTTCCATTAATGTAATTCCTGACAGGTGGAGTGGAGTGGTGGCTCCAAAACAATGGATGAAGCTCTTGCAAGGATACATCAGAGAGAAGAAGCAGCATTGCGGCGTGAGCGAGCCATGGCATATGCATTTTCTCATCAAGTACGTCCTTATAAATAATATTTCTTGTTTTTGAAAATTGGATTGGCTTGCTTTCAGTCAGAAACACTGGAAACCAGCCCGACAACCTGTCCGGTTATAGCCTAAGAACCATTATTAAAAACATCCTAACCTGGTCAGACCGCCCGATAAATTGAGAATAAGATGAACTGTCACGGCCTCCCAGGTGGGTCTCAGTTGCATATCTTTGCCTAGGAGCGATTCAATGTTGACATATATAACTCTTCATATATTTAGTTATGTATTTTTAACCCCTGGTTTGACCCAGGTTAATCCTTAGATCCTTCATCCTTGACCCACTACATTTTCCGGTGCAATCCTAGCCGGGTTTTAAAACATTGAAATAATTCCTTAATTCATTTATCATATAAAACCAAGTATAAATATAAAAAACATGTCTTGCAGTGGAGAGCCAACTCCAACCCGAACTTTGGGTCAAGTAACCATGACATTGGCAAATCAAATTGGGGCTGGAGCTGGATTGATCGATGGATTGCAGCTCGACCTTGGGAAAGCCGAGTTGTCCCATCGCAGTCAAGTCCCAAGAAATCACTTGGTCACCAGTCTAGCAAGACTAACAGAAACAAGAATTCACCAACAATTGTAGCACCAGTTTCAGTCATATCAATTTCCCCTAATGGGAAGACTGCCACAAAAGCTCTAAAATTGTCCTATGGAGCAGCTGAGAAGATGATAGATGCTAAAAAAGTGAACGACAAATCTGAAGTGGTGAAAACCAAGAAAAAAAAGGAAATATCTTAATAGATAGTTACTATAGATGATACATGCTTGTGGAGATTGTCAAATGCATTCGGTATGTAGCAGAGAAGAGGTCGATTTTATCACGAGTTGTTGAGTTCCTGCTTGTTTACTCCAATGGGGCGATGCAACTGCACATTTGTCATCAACAGAAAAATTAAAAAGAATAACATGAATTCCGGATTGACATGGATGTGAGTTTCTTCTTTTACTTCTTGTAACATATATTTGGGAAAAAAAATAAGTTATCGGCAGATTATTGTGTAAATAGATATCAATTATGTGTGCAAGTGTGAAGGTTGATGTGCTCTACAAGCACCTGTTTAAGGGTCTGCTGTCTCTGTGTCCTTTGAGTTAGCAATGATTTTTTTTTCATGGTTATTTCATATTTGAAAGCATTCTTGTTTATTGGATGATTTCTTGTTTATACAATTAAATATTTCGAAATTCCAATGCCTGTTTTGCATTCGACAAAAGATTTGAACTTCTTTTTGTTTCTTAATATTATCGGCTGATATTTATTCATCTTTACCGAATTCATATATGCAATTACATAATCGGTAGAAAGTATTTTCATGTTTTATGTCTTCGGTGGAAAAATCATTAGAATATGAATAGCTTTGAGCAAGGCTCGAAAGAGGTTCACTTGAGACTAGGACCAAGGCGTAGACTAGTATACAATTTAATCCTCTGAGTCAATGACGGATCTAGGAATTCCTCTTAACTAGGACGGATTCATTTGAGTTAGGACGGATGGTGGAGGCCGCTCGCCCAATGTATGGGAAAAAAATATTTTCGACGGAGCCAACACGGACGGCCTCCATGGCTCATCGGGTGCTGACTCTGCCACTGCTTTGAGTTAAAGCTACGAAAAGCATATAAA
The DNA here is from genome assembly GCA_903798355.1 of Fraxinus baroniana. Classification (NCBI taxonomy): domain Eukaryota; kingdom Viridiplantae; phylum Streptophyta; class Magnoliopsida; order Lamiales; family Oleaceae; genus Fraxinus; species Fraxinus baroniana. Next base: position 5,280 of record CAIGRO010301021.1, read on the forward strand.
ATTGTATGTCAATACTTTCAAGAGTTGAATCTAACACTCAACATCCCAAATGGGGGGCCATCTGTTAGGTATAAAAATTAATGTTGTCCGAGCACGACAAATTATCCCAGAAAAGGCAGACCGAAAATTTAATTTCGGGTAGTAACAGAGACGTATAGTGTGTGTATACTAAAATAAATGACACTGATTTTGAAGGACATGAAGTCTGGTTCAGCTGAATTCAAGCGTGTTACCATTATTTACATTATAGTCCTCTTTACACGTGAATTTTAGTGGTTCGCCGCAATCATGTTACTCTGCCTAGTCACATTCAATGATATAAGGTAAACTTAATTTACTCCTGTCATTTAACATCGAATCAATTGAAATAATTCGTGAACCGGAACGGATCCAAGATCAGATTACAAGCCAGGTTAATACGTATAAAAAAAAAAGTTCTACCTAAAAAAATTCAGTGGGCTAAGAACTGAACCCCCCCCCCCCCACCTTCCCTCCCTCCCTAATTGTGAACATTAATTGCTTGTTCAAGATAACTTGAAAAGTTGAAGTCAAAATTAATAATTAATTTTAAATACAAATAGTATGTAACACACAACTTTTATAAATCTACTAAATCTTAGACCTTTAGCAACCCTTTGAAGTTGTGTTTCTTTCTTATTGATACACTCAGTCTCCATCTACGATTCTACGTTATGACCCTCAGTCCCTGTGAACCCTTTTTTGAGAATAAATTTTGTAAAAAGTAATTTATTTATTTTTTTTTGGAGAATTTATGGTTAAAAAATAGAAAAGTTTTTGCTATATGCTAATTAAAAAAAATAAAAAATTAACTTTTTAAAAATAAAGAATTCATTTCGGACAAAATTAAAAGTTAATGTGGGGTGTTGTACTTTGCCATTGTGATTGACTTAAGGAATGAACATAAGTTTTTCAGGTTAATAATATGCTAAAAGATATGGTTAAAAAATAGAAAAGTTTTTGCTATATGCTAATTCAAAAAAAAAAAAAAAAAAAATTAACTTTTTAAAAATAAAGAATTCATTTCGGACAAAATTAAAAGTTAATGTAAAGTGTTTTACTTTGCCATTGTGATTGACTTAAGGAATGAACATAAGTTTTTCAGGTTAATAATATGCTAAAAGTTTAAAAAGAAATACCAATTCGATCCGAGCTCTTGGAATTGCAGACAGTTGGATAATTTGTTGTCACATTGGCTAAAATGGACCCAGTGCTTGAATTGCTTTGACAAATTGCTATAATAAATTTGCACTCTTCCATTCTTCACATGGGATCCAATTCCTAATTGAAATTCTACACATCCTAAGTTAAAAGGGGAAAAAGAGAGAGAAATTAGACAACTCATCAACCAAATAAAGCTGGATAGTCCCTATATGAGCAAGAGAGAAGCCCTAGCCTGCCTACCCCATTAGGGTTTAGGGTTTCTATTTTACTATTAAACTAGAAAATCAGACTACTGAGTTGTTTTGCTAAAAATAAGTTAGTCTCTGATTTTTGGCTTCTTTTCTTCGAAAGTGTCACACGCATGGAACTTTTCCTAGTTGTTTATGTTTAGAGGGTGAAAATCCATCCTTCTTTTATGTCAATTTTGTTCCTTTCGACACACTTTTCAGCAATTTTTTTTTGCAATAAAGCTGGTTATCCCGGGATTCAAACCAAGGGCGCCCTTGGTTTGATGTAGGATTTAATCCCGGAACCTGTAGCATCTCCGATTTTTTTGTAGTGCTTCTTGGTCATCTAAATAAAAAATAATACTATTTGTACATATTGGAGTCACATAATTGTTTCATATAAATGAGGTATTAAAAAAGAAAGAAGAAATTTTCTTTTTTATTTGGTTGAAGAAATTCTGATAAATCATATCTCATTATATCATGTATATATAAGCAATTATGTACATGTAATAGAATTGTTGAACAAAAGTTAAAGGTGTCAAATTGTATTTGATTATGAACAAAATATGGTCATACACGTGCTAGAAAATCCATCCTTTTGACACACTTTTGCAACTTTTGAGATTTTTTTTTTCTTTTTATAAAATCATGTTTGGTATCGATCGAAATCTAAATTTTAATAAAATTCAGAGTTAACAATTAATTTTAATAACATATTTCATGAAATTCATAATACAATTTTTATCAAAATTTACTAAAAATTTGATTTTAATCTCCACCAAATAGGGACAAAATAATAATAAATTTGAGTTTCGATAATATGCTAATTTTAAAAATTCTCCAATAATCGTACTAATCGAATCTACAAATTGCTTATGTCATCTCGAAACTTATTTCGAGAACTACATTATGAACATATTGAATAGTACAAACAGATATCGAAAATAGTTAAAAATACGTTAAACGTGAGTTTTAAAGAAAGACATCTAACTCACATTTAAAAAAATAAAATCAATTATATATATCATTAACATTTATTATTTTCGCGATACAAATTATAAAATGTGATTTTCACATTTTATTAGGAAATTTTATATGGAATATGACATAAATTGTTTTCGAAATTTTACATCCGAAAAAGTCATATCACATGTAAATTTTCGGATGCAAAATTACATGGGGTATGATTTTTTTGGACGGAAATTTTCGTTTGTAAAATTTCTCCTAACTTCTTTGTAAGTTCGAATGTGTCCCCCTAACTTTAAAGTTTTGCGTCTGCCCCTGAAGCTAGAATTGAATCGTGTCAAGCTAAAGAGACCTGACGGAACAAGTCAATGTAAGTAGTGTTTTTACTTGGGCCAAAAAATATAGTTTCATATTAGTTTGAGTATCGTTATTTAAAACTCATTTTTTTAGAAAAAACAAATTTTTAATCACACGGTTTTTTAGTCAAATAATTTTATACGTAAATTCAAAACATTTTCGTACTTTTTAACCTCGTATTTTCGAAAGATCGGTATATTTTCTTCAATGTACCTTTAAGGAAAGAGACGTGACTGAGAATAATTAACGCCAGATTCTTAAATTTTTTTGCCCTCTGAAAATGATTAAAGCATGATCTTTAATCTGAATAGCATATAAAGCAAAAGAACTAAATAATGACACCTCTAGCTTGCTCTTCCTACAGCAGCGAATATAACAAGCATGCAATTTATATAACATAAACCTTGATGGAATTAATGATAGTCATCACAGATTAACAGACAATAAGATCAAAGAAAAGCAATTATACATTACTACTGTTTGAAAATTATAATTGCTTTCTTGTAGTCTGAAAAAAACTGATGCAATTTTAATGTAATTCTTGAAGTCCCTCCTGAAAATCCAAAGTAAAAACTAGATATATGAGGAAATTAAAGAAAATGAATTATTTTTTTAAGCAAATAATTAATGACGTACCATGCAAGAAGACGACTTCCATAATGGTGCTAGGATTCATTATGCAGAAAAGTAGTAGTACTTGTAGCAGATTGCTTGCTGGAAACTGGGATCTTATCCTCTGGTTCTTGAAATGGTGAAGATATTTTTGATAAATCTTGAGCAAATCCGACGGTGGTGATTGGGGTTCTCAATGGACTGTAAACCGGAGGATAATTTATACTGGACTGAAGGGGTTCCCTTTGAGAAAAGATCTGATTTTGGCCTAAATCTGGCAGTGAGTTTATAAAATTGTTAGAATTTGCACTCGCATAATTCCAAGTGAAAATTCTTTGGAGTCTAGAAATTTCCATATTTGTATCCAAACGTGAATTATTTATAGCAGGAACGAGTCCTTGTTGATAACTCGGGTAAAGAATTGAGTTAAACTCGTCATTAGGGTAGGCCTGAAACTCAGTAGAAGGTGATGGTGTAGCACTATTTTCCCTTGAAAAGAAACTCAAACTACAAATGGAGTCGTCTTCTTTGTTAAAATAACTACTTTCTTGATGGATCTTCAGATTCGGGGACTTATCTTCTTGGACCGTTGATCTCATCAATGGCGGTTCATCAAGTGCATCAATGGCGGCTTTAGCTTCCTTCATGAGCCAATCAATGGCTTTACTAGGACGGTCATAGCCAAGCCTGTCTTGCACATCGTAGAATTGAATTGCAGTGTTTGGTGATAGTCTAACTCGGCGGTCCCTCGGGCCCCTTGCAGTGCACACTTTGCTGTGCCTATCTTTTCCTCCAGTGGACCGAACAATCCGGCCTCCATGAACTTCTGTAATCTCTCCTTTAGCTCTTTTCACTTTGGATTTTGATGGTGCCTCGGTGAGATTGAAACCCTCTTGCATTCTCTACATGAAATGAAATTTTTTATTATTAAACTGACGGCTGTTACAACTGTTGACCTCAAAATCTGCTCGACTCGTCAAACTTGGAAAATCTGCATCACACTTTGAACATACGTTAGCCTACATACACAAGAAAATTCATTTCATTTGATTTTTGCAGACCATGTTGGTTGCCAACATTAGAGAATTTTGAATGGCCAAAGATCTATTGGGAACTTCTGATGAAATTTGATCAATGGCACTGCAAAATGCATAACACAGAAAAGAGAGGATCATCTTCATAGAAGATCTGCTCTTGTTTATGCAGGAAAAAGAAAAAAAGAAAAAGAAAACATAATTGGACTGTAGGTAAATAGTACTACCATTGATGCGTGCATGTTGACACTATGGAAGTCTAAGCATTGTATCAGAGAGAAAGAGAGCTGTTTGGGGGTAATGTATTGAACAGCAGGAAAAGAACTAAAGGAGCCCACCCATTTGGTTCATTCACATTTCACTTTCTGCTTAGTTTACTTTCTCCAAAGTACAAATGTTTGTTTTTACAGTTACTTTAACCTGATAATTGAAACACAGGTCACCAGTGAGTGTATTGATATCAACAATATCTTCCCAGTATGATAGTAATGCATCAGGTGGAACTTAAGGAAGAAAGTGACCTCTATAATGGTGGGTGCATGCTGGGGCGGAGCCAGAAAGTTACATTAGGCTGGGCAAAAATTTATTTATTTTTCAATGAACTTATACTATAAAAGATGCTATAAACCACACGGTAAAACAAAAACTGGATCCAAAATCGCTCAAAATCATGCCGAGCTAACTGATTATGACAAAATCACTCAAAACTCACTAAATCAGCCGATTCAACCGTAAACCGATGTACTAGTCAGGATTAATTTGATGGTTTTCCTGATTTTTTTTTTAGTTTAAAACATTTTTAATTTCATAAATGGACCTCATAAATTATTATAATTCAAAGGCACATAGAAAGCTATTGGATGACATGCTAATTTTATATATGCACTTCTTTCATATGGTTTTATAAACTTTCAATGTTGGATAGTGGCATAACAAAAAAAATGTTAAAATGCTCATCAAAATGATTTTCCAAATGTATGTCTAATTGA